>RJWH01002608.1:0-79103 GCA_004363575.1 Solenodon paradoxus | reverse complement strand
GAGATAGGACTTTCATACGTTATCAGAAAAATGTCAAAGAGGGAGATGGAAGCGGGTGGGAGAGGGAGCAGAGAGGAACCACATGGCTCGCAGCTGATAGTGCTTTCGGGAAAACCAAGATAAGTCCATGACCTTACACCGCGAGGTTAAGTGAATAGGATCAGTAATGAAATGAAGCTATAGGGACACTGGGGGTGATGTGTCACGAAGGAGGTGTCAGCAAGGAAAGTTCAGTGATGATTCAATTTCTTTAACGAGGGTAATGAAAGATTAAACACAATAAACTTTAAAATACATTTCATTCTTTAATTTAAAAAATAAATAACAGCAAATCTGAACAAAAATTTCTCCTTCAATGAACATCTTCCTAACTGTCCATGTGTAAAACCTGACAAGTTTATAAAGGTTTTTGACAAAGTTTGTATGGAAACTCACAGAATCTGACTAGCAGGTGAGTTTGGGCAGTCTGCATTGAAGACCAGCTTTGGCTGGATTACAAAAATCAACCTGAAATCAACCTGAAAGGAAAACTATTCTTTTTCTTTTGTAAATAATTAAAATAGATGGCTCTACTTCCAATCCACCCAAAGAGGAATCAATTTTTTTTCTAATTTAATTTTTAAAATCCCACTTGGACATAAGTCTTCATATAGCAAGTTAGTTTTGTTCTCCTCCCCCTCCCTTCCTCCAATCCTCCCTCCCTTTATCCCTCTCTCTTAGAATCAAAACTGGGACTAAAGGTATTTTAAAAACCATGTAGCCTCAGCATATACACACACACACACACACACACACACACTCTCTCTCTCTCTCTCTCTCTCTTGAGGAAATGAAAATTTACAACAGACTTGCCAAAAGGTAGCCTATGATGATGGTTTTTCTCCCCTTTTCATTATACCTGAGAAGTGGGAGGAAGAAGATACAGTCATCTAAATACCTTTTACAAATGACAACATGGACACGGGGGAAGTTTCTGGGGACGGAAGTGGTCTGGATGGTGACATGGGTCACCTATGTACAAATTCATCCAGCTGTACCGTTATTTGTGTACTTTCTGTATGTAAGTTACGTTTCCACTGTAAGACCTCACTCCCTGATCTAGGAGGTAACTAGCTAGGAAGGACTGTCGGCAGCTTGGAAAGTTAACCAAGGTAGACGGCTACCTCAACCTGCCTTACCTTGTTTTGTCTTGGAGACGTGCAGTGTGGGAGCAGTTTAAGGTGTGAAGGTGGAGGAGGCAGAGGCCCACAGCTCAGCACCTCAATGAGGGCTCCTTTTCTCCACCACCACCGACTTTCCGACTCGCCCTTGGCCGTGAATACGTCTCCCCTGAACACCTTGCGCGTCTAAGAGGCGGCTGCAATGCAGTGAGAACCGAATATATATATACACACACACACACACACACACACACACACACACATATATATATACATATATATATATATATATATATATATATAATGGAACAGTTCTTGAAAAGAAGAAATCTCAAAGAAAGACAAGTCACCAGGACAGAGATAAAATAAAAGAATTAAAAGTAATCTCATAAGCAATAGCCACAAAAGTTGCGAAAACTTGGGGTCTATTTTCAATGTCTTTCAACACTCTGGAGTCCTTGTCAAGAACAAGAACGTGAAGAACAGTTCTTTCTCTTTTTGTTCCCTGCCCCTCAGCCCTTCTCTATTTAAGGTAATCACAAAGCATTTCTTGAGTCTGACTTCAGGACTGACTTTATATTTTGTCAAATTTGACTCTTTCTTCCCCAGTGGCTTCCAAAGGAGATGCACCTTCTAGCGGTCCCTGTATTGTATTATTTGCAACATTAGTTGAAATCCCTTGTGTTCAGAAGAGAGAGATCTAGCATTTCCATTCATGTGGAAAGGGAAGAAAAAGGAAAATCATGTTCTTATAGAAAAGGAAAGATATCTGGGTGCTAGTGGATCAGATATCCCAGCCTCTGATCAAGGACCAGTGTACAGGACTCACTTCCACCGTGCAGGGTCTGGCTTGAGGTGTAAGTTTTGTTTTGCTTGTGTTTTGCTGGGGAGGTTTACATTTTTGTACTTTAAAGACAGCTTGAAAAGTAGGGGGAGGCATACATATCCCTCCAGCCAGGCTTCCAGGCAACTTCTTAGATGTCGCTTCAGGCTCCACATGGTAAGCCCTGCACAGCCTATCTGCTGCTTTCCTCGTTCTCCACAGGGCTTGATTTCTTTCCACTGAAAAATCCTCCTCAGTTCTTATTAACACTCTAGACATAAATAATTATATAAGCGATTCCCAAAGATGGTATCTTTCGGAAAGAAACTAAATGGGCGAAACCAACCTGCTCACACATTTGAAATAACCATGGGGAATAAAAGAGTATCAATAACCCTCTAAGAGCATTCCGACTCTTATTCAGGGCAAGCAGAGGGAAAAAAAAGAACCATGTCAGGAGAACACATTACATAGTCCCTCTAATAAGAACTTGACAACAAACCGTGTGTTTGGTACTGTCCCTGTTTTGAAAGGCAAGAAAATGAAAGTTCAGATAACTTAAAATAATTTGTGGGCATTTACAATATTAATAGATGAAAGAAAGGATGACCTGATAACAAACACGTGCACATCCCAAAGCCCAGTATCTTTCCTTTCTACCACATCGCTGCTTCTCCAGGGTGGTGTGGGCAACATCCCCGTCCTCAGCACTTCTAGATTATGCAAACTAACTCATTGGGTGACACTGGGTACGTCTCGGAGGAAGCCTGTGATGAATGTGGACATCTCTCCTGGAAGGTGTGGCTGTGAAAGAGCAAACAGATCCACATTCTCTGAGCTGAACGTCTTCCCTGCTCTCTACCTTGGAGGGGAAGGGACAGGATGAGGCTGTGGCAGAGGCCCTTGAGAACTTCGCCATGTGTTGAAGCTAGGGGATTCACAATCTGAAAGTTTTCTGCCATAATTTCCCAAGAGCATAGAACTATCTAGGACATTTCCACTGCTGTCCAAAGTAGGGGCAGGCTGCTCTAAGCATTCACAAGGCTGCCTTCTAGATCAAAGTTATCTGGATAAATCACAAGCAAGCTGGGTTATCAGTGAGACTCTGTCTGATTTTCTGTGCTTAGCCTCAATTTCCATATCCACAAAACAAAGGAGTTGTTCAAATGAGCTTCAAGGCCTTTCCAACTGAAAAGTCATTAACTCTGTGTGACTATTTATACACAAGGAGGTAACATCTGATCATTTAAGTTACCCCATTCTCTCTTCTGAAAAAAGGGACTGGCGTTAGAACCAGAGACACATAATCAATTGGGAGGAATAAATAATCAAAGGGAGATATTGCACTGTATTCTCCAGGGTAAGATCAGGTTCAGGGAGGGCCACGGAGCCATTCAAATGGGATGTGGACAAGAAGCTACTGAAACTGCTGAACCCAGGCTTCTACGCCCCTTATATCCAGTGATTTGCACAAAGAAGGCAACAGGACAAGAAATGTGTACAGAGAGCTTCAAAGGACCTCAGAGAGGGAGGCTGACGGCTGTACAGTGAGGGCTCCTTGTCAGGAGTCAGATGGACTCTCCGGACGGCAGGTCGGCTGTCCGGGGCACAGTCAGTGGAGGCGGGGTGGGACAGGCACGAGGGTCCAAAGAGAGTCCGTGCTTTTTCCAATGAGAGTCACTCAGACCTAAAAGCCACCAGTCTCCTCGGATAAGGTGCTCTTTTCTTCAACGAAAACACAGCAGACACTGGACAAATGGGATTATTTCAGCTACTGAAGTGCTATCAGTCTCTTCCAATATGCTGTATGGGATGCAGTGTGTCCACATGAGAAGCAACTATGTCTTAAAAACGGCTTTTCAGAAGCAAAGCAAGAAATCTCTCCAGGGAACAGGTTCCAGGGCTGCTCGGTCACCATCGCAGAACTTCTCCAGGCACCTACGTGTCCCGGTGGCTCTGTGCTGGAGGCGAACGTTTAATAATGGCAAGGGAGAGCTGTCCTTTGAGAAATGCACAGACATGGCCAATTCTGGAATTCCACATGGACTGGAGAGGTGACTGGGTCTCTGGCATCTATCAAAAAGAATCCTTTGAAAGAAAGAAAAGAGTTGTAAGCTGGTAAGCCGCATCCAGGCAGGAAAGGCAGCCAGCAGGGTGTCCCCAGCCATGCAGACTCTGCCTCCAGGGCCAATTCTCAGGTCTCAGGTGTTCCTGGTGGCGCACTGAGCTCCAGAGAGAGGTCAAGATCCTTGCTGGGATGCAGGCTGGGATGCAGGCTCAGAAGGAAGGACGCCAGATTTCCGAGCCTTGGGCGGGGGCGGAGGGGGCACTTTGGCTTCTCTTCGAACAGGCAGTGGAGGAGCCATCTGAAGGAACAGACACAGGAATGCAGACACTGAGTTATCTTTGTTCCCAATTCTGCCTTTCCTTCTACCTTCCCAACATTCTGCATTAGCTTCTTACTGATCCGAGTTGTCTACAGAGCCTGTGCCAGGTGAAAGGGGAAGGTTGGCTTGTCGTCCCTAGTGCCCCTTGACTGAATCAGATGCACACCAACACTGCTGTAGCCACGACGCCTGGGTGCTCGGCAGACCCACAGCGGGCACTCAGCAAGTATTTGCTGCGTGAATAAAGGAAATTCATGTGAGGCCATTCTAGACTGATTATCACTCACTCAGAAGAAGTAAACTCTACAAATGTGAGTCAGAATTCACCTCTTGTCTTACCCACCTGTATCAAGGGTGATGTACAGAGAAAAGCTCTGCCTTCAAATGGGGGAAAAGATCTATTTGACAATCTTTACTTTTCACTGAAAAGTTCCTTATCTCTTGTAGCTTCAGGAAGGAGCCAACAATTGATCTGAGGAGCAAATCTATGGGAAACTTGTCTACTACAGAGCTTAGAGGAGCTGAGGCTGCACTGGTGCGAATGGCATCCAATTGTGAGCCTTTGACCCCTACCTCTGCGGAGTTCCTCTGGCTGCTCTTGGGGGGAGGAGGAGGTGGGAGAGTAGCAGTCATCGGTCCATCTGTCTGCAAAGATGGAGAGCCTAGAAATGACACAAAGCAGATCAAAGCAGAGAGAATACTTATGAAGGACACTCCTAGAACTTAACTGCCATCACAATACCAAAATCTGGTCAATAAAATTGCTACTGTGACAGTCTATGATTTTCTGTGGACAGAAACAAAAAGACCTTTTAGTCCTTGTGACAAACATCATACCTTTCATTCACTATAAGTCTTCACAAGGAGTTCTGAAGTGTTTACTATTATACTGAAGATGAAACTATTTTCTAGAAAATATGCTGTCATACAGTAGGTGGCAATGAACACTGCTCAATGTAACTGAATTGCCTTAGTTTTATCATTTAAAGAGTGCAATAGCCACCTGCACCAGGAAACCTTACCTAACTATTTCTAATTATTGGCTGACTATTTATTATCTCCCACTGGGCACTGACGATTTCACCCCTCTTCACGGCTTTCTACCAAAGTTACCTTCCAGCTTCTCAGGCACTGTGCAGTGCTGGCTTCTGCAGCCAGAGCATAAGAGGTATACAGAACAGGTCTATTTCTTGCCCTTATCATAGACACTCTCTATGTAAAGTACAGGGTTATTGACCTAAGAGTTCATGAGCTACTTGCATCCTGCCTGGTCCTAGTCCACATCTAACTCATATACACTGTTACAGTTGGGAGAGGAACAGTGACACTTTGGATCATGATCCAGAGAACTTTAGAGTCCTAGGAACCTCAGAGCTTCTACTAAATCTAGTCTAATTGTATTATACCCACCACCACTGAACTGAACCAATTTATAATAGTTTCATATGCTTTGTGGCTGATGCGATTAAGAATTGCTCGGCTTAAGAAACATATTCCACTCCCTAGTTAGAGAGATATAAGGTGTTTAGGAAAACTTACTTAGGGTTCTGGTAGCTTTAGGAGTCAGTGGAGGTGGGCTCAAGGGCATTGACTGAGGCGGCGAAGAACTATGAAATGGTGTCAACCGACTGTCCACCAACTGGAGACTCTTTGGCCTTTGTGCTTTTCTGGATGGGCTCTAGAACCAGGGGAAAAACAGAACACAAAGTCTGCATGGTCAGGAGGGCTGAACTAATTAACACCAAACATCCTAGTCTGCTCAGTAGAAACGTGTCAAAAGGCATTTTTCCAGGTGTCTTTTTTTTTTTTAAGGAAAGGTATAAGTAGAAATGAAGGTGAGCAGCAGGAAGGCAAACCAGAAGAGAGAGGAAGAAGAAGCATTTGATTTTATTTTTATTTAGTTGTTCACACTGGCCGTTTCCCCACAGGACCCAGGATTCCAACCAGAGGTCTGGCGGCTGTGCTCCTTCAGAAGCGATTGACCCAAACGCTACTCCGCCGGGGCGCCCCGAGGAGTCATTATTAAGTTCACCACGGCCATGTGGGGGGCACCATGGCAATGATACCAAGAGGGAAATCACCAAACCACAGATGATTTTCTATTTGGTCATCAACTTGATTTTGATCACAGTTGGACTCTTTCATTTAGGTTGGAAATGGGCCACTGACTCTCAGGAACGGCTGGTTGTGCCACACTTCACAACTTATGTGGCTTATGGAAGAAAAACAGTACCTGTTATTTCCTTAAGTTAAAGGAAGAGAAATGACAATGATTGGACTGACTCAAGGAACATGGTAGCAAAACCACAACTCCAAGCATCCCACATGTTTACATTATGGATACAAGATCCTGCGGCAATATTGATTCAGATTCAAATTCTCTGTACATGCTTTTTTAAAAGCACAATCTGAGATCTGATACTACCACAGACTGTTGTGTCCTAAGAAGAAAACCACAGCCAGACTTTTATCTGGTGACTCATGGCAATGAAGGAAATGGCAATGTGCCTGGCTACAGGGGAGGCAGTGGCAAACATCCAGTGCCTTTTTTTTTTTTTTTACCATTGAATCAGGTTCTGGCGCTTTTTCTGCAATGACCTGGGACTTGCTCAAGCTCCAGTCTTTTCTCTTCAACTTGCTGATGCGGTTTTCACTGTCCTCTCTGAGGGTCAAATCTTCAACTCTGGCACCTGACGAGGCCCTGCGCTCCAAAAGTGGCTCCAGAATTGACCTACCAGTCAAGAATAAGGACAAAAAAAATCACAAAACACTAGATAGTTAGCATTTAGTCCGGAAAGGACGACTCAACCTAATCTTGACTTGTGACTTCCCTCTCAGATTCTAAATCTGAACTTCCAACCATCTATCAAAAATCTCAAGGCTTACACACATATATGCATGCATGTACAGAAATGAGACTATCAAAGTATAAAAGAAAATATTAGGGAACATTTATCTCATCCAAGGAAAATGAGGATTTACTAAACACTCAGGCAAAAAATTTAGACAGTAAAAATGAGTATGGGACCTGGACATGGAGATGGGGGAGAGAGTCTTGTCACAGTGAGGAAGGAGGACGAACAGCCTGGTGATGTGAGCTGGAGCACCCAAAGGAAAACCACACAGAACGCTGCCATAACCAGAGCACAGCTAGGGAAATCCCCTACCTCCAGCCCTCTCACATCAAAATGCTCTGGAGTCTCAGGAAGGGCACACTGGAAATCCTGCCCACAGGCTTAAGGAAGAAGAGAGTTTCCCAGAAAAAGTTTCAATAGCTGCCCAAAGTGCCACTCTGTGGATGGAGGTGGAACTGCAGACTGATCTGTGGGTCAATGACTAGGTGGTCCTTACCCTTTAGACTTGGGACACTGGATTGGAAAGCTCAGTATCCCACACACAAATACCAATCTCATAGGCTGAACTCTCTGATCCCAATGCACCTAAGAACTTCAACAAACTCACAGTGGTGATGCCACAAAACTCAAGAAATCCCAGTGTTCAAACCAAGATCCAGGCTTACTCAGTGCAAGTCAATATCCTACGCAAGGCCATCACTACAGGAAACCTAACGCACAGAAATACAAACAAAATGCCCAAAACAATGAAGAAACAGGGAAATATATGTGAAATGATAGATACAATTAAAATCCCAGGAGAAAATCTGAATATAATTGATATGTGCAAATAACCTGAGAAGAAACTTAAGGCAACAGTAGTAAACATACTCATGGAAATCAAGAAAACAACAAAGGAATAAAAAGAGAACAAAAAAGAAGACATGAAGCAAGCCATCAAAAAAACGAAGAACATGATAATTGAACTAAAGAACTCGACAGAGGTATTCAAGGGTAGGATAGATGGAAGGAATAGAGAAAAGGAGGCAGAAACTGTATTTGAAGCAATAATAGCTGAGAATTTCCCTAACGTGAGGAACAAAGCAAGCCTCCAGATCCAGGAAACAAAAAATTCCAAACAAAAGAAACCCAAACAGAGCTACACACTGTCATCAAAATGTCAGGATACAAGACAAAGAAGCAATCTATAAAGAAGACAGAGAAAAATGAGTCACATACAAAGGAATCCCCATAACACTGTCAGTGTATTTCGCAAATGAAACTCCAAAGGCCAGAATGTAATGACATGATATATTCAAAATTCTGGAAAAAAAAAAAGATTTTCAACCTAGAATATTATACCCTGTGAGATTAACATTTAGATCTGAACAAATGATAAAAATGTTTCAGATAAGTCAAAGTTAAAGGAATTCATCATCACAAAACCTGCTCTACAAAAGTACTAAAGGAAGCTCTATAAAGTGTTAAGAAATCCCATTTAAAAACAGTAAAACAGCAAAATATAAAAAGTGGGTAGGAGAATAAAAATGAGGGTGTTTAGAATGAATGCAAGACAAGTCTACTTTCAAATAAAAATAGGAAATAAACACAGAACTCTTAATGCTAACCTCAGGGTAAGCTCAAAACACATCTCGGAAAAAAAAAAAGGGAATACAATCAACACTTAACTACACCAAACCCACCTAAGAAGAGAAAGAGAAGAACAAAGGTACTACACCTGGAATAACACCCAGATGACCATTTTAAAAATGACAATAAACAGTTAAATATTGATAATCACCCTGAAAGTGAATGGACTGAACTCACCAATCAAACAATACACATTGGCTAAATGAATTAAAAAGAATAACCCAAGTTTCTGCTATATTCAGAAACTCACCTTTTTTCAAAAGATAAAACATAGGCTCAAAGTCAGTGGTTAGAAGACAATCCTAGAGTCAAATGGCAAACAAACAAACAAAAAAAGCAGGAACAGTCACACTTACATTGGATAAAACAAACTTCTGACTAAAAAGCATAACGAAAGAAAAGGGATGGACGTTATATAATGATTAAGGTGTCAATCCAGAAAGAACGCTTAATGGTCATTAACATATATGCACCAAATGAAGGAGCATCAAAATATATTAAGTATTATTATAATTGACAGGAAACATCAATAGAAACACAATAATAGGAGACTATAACATCCCACTTACAACAATGGAGAGTTCAAACTGGCAGAAAATTAACAGGGAGACAGCAGCTTTAAATAATCATTTGGAATAGTTAGGTCTAACAGACATATACTGAACACTGCATCCAACGACTATTGAATTCACTTTCTTCTCTCTCTCTTTTTTTTAAAGGGATGAGGAAGAAGCACGTTTTTCAGTTTAGCTGTTCACACTGGTTGTTGCTACCAGGCCTGGGACCTAAAGCCAGGTGTATGTGGCCTGAGTCCTTTGGAAGTATTGACCTAACTGCTATGCCACTAGGGAACACCAGAACTCACTTTCTTCTCAGGTGCACATGGAAAATTCTCAAGGATAAATCAATGTTGGAACACAAAACATGTCTCAAGAAATTTATTAAGAACTTTCTCTGACCACAATGGCTTAAAACTAGAAATCCACCACAGAAAGAAAGTTGGAAAACTCCAAATTAATTGGACTAAACAGTATGTTTCTGAATGACTCCTGAGTCAAAGAGGAAATCAAAGAAGAACTTAAAAATTACTTAAAGACAAATATGAAGACAACAGCTATCAAAACCTATAGGATGCAGTGAAAGCAGTACTAAGAGGGAAGCTCATTGCAATCCAGGCCTGTACCAAGAAACAAGAAAAACTGCAAAAAAAAAAAAAATCTATCCGTTAACTTAAAACAACTAGAGAAAGAGCAACTAAAGCCAAGCAGATGAAGGAAATAGTAACAATTTGAGGAGAAATAAATGAAATTGAAAACAAAACAAAAATCCAGAAATCAATTAAACCAAAAGTTGGTTCTCTGAAAAAAATGACAAAATTGACAAACCATTGGCTAGACTCATGAAGAAAGAGAAGACAACTCTCACAACAAGAATCAGAAATGAAGGGAAGAAGTTACAACAGATACCATGGAAAAGCACGTAAGATTACTATGAACAGCTCTATGCCAATAAAGTGGACAAGCTTGAGGACAAGGACAGATTTTTAGAAAAACAGTCAACCATGAATGAACCTAGAAGAATTGGAATATCTGAACAGAGCGATCATAAGCAACTAAATTGAAGAGGTAATCAAAAGTCTCTCTAAAAATAAAATAACCAGATGGCTTTTCTAATGAGTATTATTACCAAACCTTCAGAGAAGAATTCCTATTATTGTCAAATTCTTCTAAAATATTGAAGAACAGGGAACACTTCTAAATGCTTTCTTTGAGGCTAACATCACAATGATAACAAATACTGATAGAGACATCACCAAGAAAGAAAATTATAGACCAATATCTCTAATGAACATAGATGCAAAAATGCTCAACAAAATATTAACAAACCAAATCCACCAATGCATCAAAATGATCCTCCATCATTACGATTACTAAGTGGGATTTATCCCAGGGATGCAAGGATAGTTCAATGTACATAAACATTAATGTAATATACCATATCAACAGGAGCAAGGAGAAAACTCATGATCCTATCAATAGACACAGAAAGCTTCTGACAAGATTCAACACCCTTTATGATAAAAACCCTTCATAAAATGGGCACAGAAGGTATATACCTCAACATAATAAAGGTCATATATGATAAAACCACAGCCAATATCAAAGTCCGTAGTAAAAACTTAAAGAATTTCCTCTAAGGTCAGCAACAAGGTATGGCTGTCAACTTGTCAACTCTTACAATTGCTACTTAGTATTATACTGGAGGTCTTAGAGCAATTAGGCAAGAAAAAGAAGTAAAAGGAGTCCAAACTGGAAAGGAGGAAGTAAAACTATCATTATTTGCTGATGACATGATTAGATATATTGAAAACCCTAAAAACTTAGGAAAGACATTTCATGACAACCTTAGAGAAGTCTCTGGGGACTCAACTCTAGTATCAAGGGAAACAAAAAGAATTCCACATTTCTGACAAGGCCTTAACATCCAAAATTCACAAAGAACCCATAAAACTCATTATTAGAAAAACAATCAATCCAATAAAAAAAAATGGGAAGAGGCAATGGAGAGACATTTTTCCAAAGAGGATATACAGATGGTCTACAGGCGCATGAAAGATGTTGCTACCTGCTGGCTACTGGGGAAATGCAAATCAAAACAACAATGAGATCACCTTACATGGGAGAGATTAGCTATTATCCAAAAATCTGGAACCAGCAAATGTTGGTGAGGATGTAGAGAAAAGGGGACTGCATTTACATTGCTGGTAGGAGTGCAAATTCATGCAACCCTTATGGAAAACAGCATGGAGATTCCTCAAAAGTTGAAGATGGAAATCCCATAAGATTCTGCCATCACACTTGCAGGTATTTACACAAGAGATACAAAATCTTTTATTTATGTACCCCTATGCTTATTTAAGTCCTACTCACAAAGGCTAAGTACTGGAAACAACCTAAGTGCCTAACATCAGATCAATGAATAAAGAATATATAGTTCATATACACAATGGAATACTACATAGCCCTTAAAGAGATGAAATCATGCCATTTCAATCAACACGGATGGATCTAGAGGGGATTATGCTAAGTGAAACAGGTCAAAAGAAGGAAGATACCTAACGGGGATAATGTCACTCTAGGTGGAAGGTGAATAGACAAAACAAAGGAACAGATGAAACAAAATCAACCTTCGGACACTTGCAATGGAACTGAGGTTACCAACAGGGAATGGGGGTGGGGTGAGGAACAACTGGAGCCCACTGGACAACAGATAAGAACACTTGGTGATTTGGTGCAGTGCAAGGTGTGTTTATATATATATCTCAGGAATGGGGAAACTGCACATATGGGGAAGCTATTCTTATGAGTTTATTTTACTTTGTAAAACAATATTACTTCAAAAAATATTAAAATCAAGGAATCATCAATCCTCCTAGAGTTAGACCATACATTTATCATGATTCTAATAAAAATAGAAATAGAGTTCTCGACAAGTTAATCCAAAGGTGATCAATGAGAAAAAAGTCAGATAAATTCTGGTTCTTTGATAAATTGAGAACCTTTTAAATCTATGTGATTAAAACTGCAGAGTACTAGGGCATGAACTCACAGGTAGATCAAAGAAGTACAGGGGAAGTTCACAAATGAACTAAGGAACATACAGGAATTTGATTTTTTCCACGTCTGACATTTCAAATCTGTAGAGAAAATATGGCTTTCTCATGAAATGATCTGCTTATTTACTAAATGGAAGAACTGGGTAGTAGTGTGTGGGGGAGAAAACAGCTCCATATCTCACACTTTATACTGCAGTAAATTCCAAAGAATTAAGCCTTCATTGCATGAAACCTAAAAATTCATAATTTTCTTGGCTTATAGTGGGGAAGGCCTGAATTATGATATCAAATACAGAAGTCGTAAAATATTGATTTGACTGTATAAAAGCAATCAGCACAACTAAATAAAAAAATTTAAGCTGAAGTTAAAAGACAAAGGAAACATTGGGGAAAATATATCAATTCACAGCACATACAAAAGACCAACTATCCAGCAAAAAAATTATAAAGGATTGGCCAGTTAATAGAACATAAAATACAAACAGCTACTAAATAAACATATTTAAAGATATTCACTTCACAGAAAACAAGAGAAGAAACAGATCACTCACCCAGAAAGTATTTTCCATCTATTAGGTTGGCAAAAATTAAAAAGACTAGTAATACGCAATTTGGTAGTGAGGTGCAGGTGTCCAGGCACCCTTTCTGTTGCAAGTGAGTGTGGAGAGTGGTACAATCTCTACGGAAATCAGTTTAAAAATTATTCGGTTTTTAAATTGCAACTATTTATTTTTTGACAGAGCAATTTCACTTCTGGAATATTTTCTTTTCCTTTTTTTTTTTTAAAGGAAAGGAGCAGGCAGGAATGAAGGCAAGTAGGCAGGCAGGCAGGAAGACAGAGAAGGAAGAAGTACTTCATTAATCTTACTTAATTTTTCATCTTGATTGTTTTCCTGGTCAGCTCCAGGACACAAACTCTGGTCATTGGGATGTACGTGCAATATGTTGGCCCTAGGCAGCTGACTAAACTGCTACTAGGGCATATACATGTATCCACACATAAATAATGTATGTATTTAAGGTTACTCATTGCCACACTACTGTGACAGTGAAAGACTGAATCGACTCAGTCCTCAGTAGGCACTAGCGGAATGTGTCATGGTGGACAAACCAGGAGATGCCTGCAACTCAAAGCAAAGAAGAGGCTCCTTATATTTGAATTGGACTGATTTTAAAGAAACAGTAAGTGAAAAAAACAAGGGATATTATATGCTTACTCATAAAAAAACAGTGCAGGGAAGACTATTTTACTTAGCTGTTACTTGTGTATGTGTAAAGAACTATTGGAACGCAGCAAGATGACCAATGATACCATCAACTGGCTCTGGAGAATGGTATGGTATTTCGGATTGAAGGGAGAGGTCTTATTTGCTCTTTTTTTTTTTTTTTTAAGAAGGAAGGGAGAGGAGCAAGGAGGATTTGGAAGGAAGAAAAGGAGAATCACTTTGATTTATGCTTATTTGAACCCATGGCCTTGCGTCTCAAACCCAGGTCCTTGGGCTTCACATGATCTGCGTCCCAGTGACTAGATTAGCACCTGAGCCATGAGGCCATGCCTTGAAGGGATATTTTATTTTCATGCTAAGTTCCTATAAACCTTTGGAATTTCATATCATGTGATTATACCTATGCATAAAATTAAAAAAAAATTCATTGTTGACATTGGACTTGGTGAAAAGCAATCACTACACTAAAACACGAAAGAAAATTAGTATGTGAGAGGACATCATAGAATTTTGAGTGATTTCTTCCCCAATTTTCCTGTTTCATTATATAAATAAGGACATTCCAGATGAGGAAGATCAATGAGACTAATCCGAACACTGTGTCCCCTGAATTCTTTCCTTTATGGGGATGATGCATGGATACTGACAAAATCTCACTTTAGTGACCAAAGGCAAACATCAGGAAGGAGACCACTCCTCCTGGTGATTAAACATCAACCCCTTACCCATCAGATCCGGGTCTGGAAGGAGCATTGTCAGATGAGTTCGAAGAGGTGGAAACCACAGAAGAAGTCACCGAGGTGACGGACAATCTCCGCAGCGTGGACGACATGATGTAGGGGAGCACAATGGAACCTGTGCGCTTTTGCTTCCGTTCAGTCAAGTTTGGAGGCTGAAGAACACATGACCCCTGTGGTTAACTGACTGGGAATCCAACCGCCTGCGCCTCGTCTTTTCAGACTGCACATTTCTGTTGGCTGGCACCCCATACTGACTGGTTGGTGCCTGTGCTCCCTCAGCTGCTAACTGCTGCAAACATTCATATCCTTAGTTACAGGTACAACTTAAGTTAAACCTACTTTGTTAGAACCTACTTTGTTAGAGTGAAATTCATCATCTTTAGCTGTTAGACACATGAAAGAGGAACAACCAAGAAGATGTGCCTTTGATCCACCAAAAAAATGGCAAAGTCCCTAGTCTGCTTCTCCAGTTTAGTTTTTCTCAGCCACTTAAAAACTGGAATACTGGTCGAAGAGTAAAGTTCTATTTATTTACAAAATTCTGTTGCAGAACACTGTATCACACTCTTTATAGGTTTAACAGTAAATCAACATCTGTATCTAACAAATTAAGTTCATCAACAGTCTGATTCTATCCTTCACTGTATAAATGAGCCCTTTAGGTTGATTTGCTCACCCCTCACCCCACTTCCCTTCTGGAAACCACTGATTTGAGTTTATAGACTCAAAGTTTTAGACTGAAACCACAGACCTGAAGTCTAACCTGGGGAATCTTAGTAAGTAAAGGAATCTGATTTTTAAATAAATGTCACCAGTAGAACTGATTAACTTCACAAGCCACTGTTTCAAATTTACATGATAAGATTGGTTTGGTTCTAATAACAATTAAACTCAGGAGGTCAGAGTCACAGTCTTTGCCACCTAGGAATTAAGTAAGCGAAAACCAAAAATAACAAAAAAACCCCAAACTGTTAGGTGGCAGTAAGATAGGAGGCAAATTCTTAGGAAGGCATGACCAAACACTTAGGTGACAGAAAGATGATCAAAATTATGCTCTGGAGAAAAATACAGCAGTGGTGGAGGTATGTAGAGGATGGGGAAATGAATGAAACTAGAAGAAATTCAGACCTTTGATTTGAGGAAAGAATTTGAAAATCAGTGGCTCAACAATTAGACAATTTAACAATTAGTTAAAGAAAGTAGGGCAAACTCCTGTTGAAACTGCAGTTAAATAAAGTTGGAGCCAAGCATACAATCAACACACATTCACCCCTCCACCCGACTTCTCAGGAGGAATAAAGAAAATGGTAGCGTGAGAAATGTATTTGCATGTCCAAAACATCATTAAGTCAGCTACATGCTTTATAAAATGTACTGAGGACTCTTTTTCCCCTTCAACGGTGTGAAAAATGTAAACTTTTCATTAAAAAAAAAAGATTAGGAAAAATGTTAAGAATTGAACTTGACAGTATGAGAATAAGCAACACCTAGGGTTACAAAAACCCCACTTTCTAGTAGAATAGTTCTCACAGTGTGGTCCCCAGACAAGCAGCATCAGCACCATCTGGAAGCATATTAATGGAATTTATTCCGCCCCTGCAAAGCCCTCAGACCTACTAAATCCCAAACTCTGGGAGTGTGGTCCAGTAATCTGTGGTCTCATAAGTCTTCCAGGTGGTTTTGATGGTTGTTTTTAGAAAAAAAAATCTTTTTTAAGGAAAGGTGCAGTCTGGAATAAAGGAAAGCAAAGGCAGGCAGGCAGCACTTTATTTATTAACTTAGTTGCTCGTCTTGGTTGTTCCCTCCAGCTCCTGCATGCAAACCTAAACCTTGGGATGAATGTGGATTGCGCCCAATTGCTACTCCACCAGCACCCACCGGTTCAAATTTGATAGCCCCTATGAGGACAATGACAGTTGACAGTCATCAACAGTAGACTCTGCCCTCCCTAACCTGCCCCTGCGTTTTCATGCTCTACTTGTGCTATGACTCATTTGGCATTTGAAAAGCAGGTCACGATCATAAGAGATAACAGAAAGCAGAAATGCCTACCAAGGTTATAACCCCATAGAGCTTTTCGACTTTCTCCTTGAGCTCCCGGAAACACGAAGTCAGCCGGTCATGAAGTGGCTTTAGCTGCTCTGTCAGCTTCTCCCCATGAATGCGGATCCCCTCAGTCAGCAGAGGCATCTGAAGAAAGGGCATGGAAGGAATGAAACACCATCTAGGAAGAGGGATCATTCTGATTTGGAGGTGGGCGGAGGGATGGGTGATGAGGATGGTTGGGTAAACTGGTAGACACAGCACTAACAAATGTTGGGCTTAGGAGCTGGACGACATGGCCCCACGATGCAGAGAATACCCACACCAAGGAGGCAAGTAGGCCCCACCCAGGAAGGGCTGTCAGGAGGGCCAAGTCACCTGAGCGAGGCATCTCTGTGGATAAAAACTGATAGGGGTTTAAGCCTTAGATGGGATTGGATGGCTGCAATCTCTCCCTGTCCCCTGACACAGTGAGAGGGAAAAAACGGAGGTCTGCATGACCAGATTTCAGCTGGACACACAGGCTTGGAAACAATTTGAAGACTTGAACCTCACCTCTGAACAGGCCCCTCTCAATAATGTGCAGTCCAAAGGGATGCTATTCTGAGGATGTTTTGCCAAACAAATAGTTTGAGTTTATGTAGGACTAAAAAAATGTAACTCTGAAAGTGGACTTGCAGATTTAAACCCTAGAGAAAATCATGGCATCATACGCACTGTGGCCACCCATGCAGTGGACTAGTGGACTACAAAGCTGTCCTGTCACACGCCTCCCGACAGGCTTACCTGCAATGCTATTAGTCGCTTTAGCAGCTCAATCTTCTCCTGGTCTTCAGGGTTTTCCTGCAAATACTTTTCTGTAAAAAAAGCCTAGAAGCAGAGCATATGCAAGTGTTGATTAGAACACATTCCTCTCTGTGTATTTGACCCTATAAGGGAGGGGAGCGACGCCTACAAGGGTGAAAAATGTCTTCTGTTCTTCCTGACAACAAGAACGATTATTCATTTGTTCCTTTGCTGGGACAGTCATTCTATCATTGTGGACAATTCAAAAAGGCATGTGCTATTCTATGATCTTTCTGGAACCACGCAACTTCACCAAGAGTACATTCTCAACCAGACACACAGGCATGCATACACACTCACAAACCCCAAATAACTGTCACCAGCAGCACAGGATGTTATTCATGAAAATACTTTTTAAAAACAATCAAGAAACACAAAATGACAATATCTAAAAAATGTTTGTTAATTAGATTAAGTATACCGATATTATAAAAAGCAAAATATTAATAGGCAAGGGAATTGGCTGATTGTTTTTCTAGTCTACGTATTTTCCTCATAAATGTGACTACTAACATTGACACTTTTACTAATTACTTGTTCGAAAGTCTATATTGAGGACACATGTATATAAATGCAAAAGTTTTGAAAATATTAAATGCAGATTGCATATATTATTATATGAAAAGACCACGCCACCTATTCTGTCACCAATCAACATTCGTGGTCCCCAGGGCTAAGGTCCAATAATAGGGAAATAAAACCTAAAATCAAACTAAATATATGTATTACATAGGAATCATTTTAAAGACAATTCATTAGAGAAAAAACAAACAGAAGTCTGTTGTGAATATTTCTAACAGAGTTCAAAACAAGAATTTTATATTTTCACCCTATATCTTAACCTTCATTTCTGACAGGGCTTTCAAAGACCTCTCATCCTTCTCCACTACTATGAAAGTCACCCCATTTAATAAAACCCAAGAGTTCCTGAAGCTACATGACAGAGTTGTAAACATGACTGACCATTTTGCATGGAATATAGGATATGAGCAAACTCGACCTTATGGGAGGATGTCAAGGGTTGAGCTGTGTACCCCCAATTTATATTTTGAAATCTTAAGCAGAATATGACTTTAGCTGGGAATCAGGGTTGTTGCAGATGTAATTAGTTAAGATATGGTTCTCCCCGAGAAGAACATAACCAGTGCCCTTCTTAAAAGGGGAAATTTGGAGACAGGCGTGCACACGGGATGATGTAGAGACAGAAGATGGCCATGGACAAGGAACAGTTGCCAAAGACTGTCAGCAACCCTGGGAAGGAGGCAGAGTGAACAGCTTCTCCCTCACACTCCCCGAGGCATGAAGCCTGCCCACGCCCCCACCTCACACCCTGGACTCCAGAACTGGGGCAACTCTCTGTGGTTTTAAGCTGCACTGCTTGTGATGCTTTGTTATAGCAGCTGTGGCAAACTAATACCACAGACACCATAAATATGTGAAGCCCAATTCTCGCTGAAAGACACAGGACAACACCTGTGCAAGCAGCTCATGTTGGCAGGTGCATAATTAAAGGGACTGTTGGTATAGATGAAAAGGTAATATTTGCTGAAATCTTCTTTCACCTTTGCCTTTCAAATACAGGCAGTTTAAATTTTTGAAAGTCAAAAAATGTTTTGATATATGATAAAATGCACACCAATTCCCTTGCATCATTTGATTCAGGAAACATAGGTGCAGAATGCCCTGAAATTCATTAAATCAACGGAGTCCTGTCTCACAACAGAAATGGTTGATGAACTGTTGTAGCAAACAGCTCCTTTGCTCTTATCACTCAGGTAATGACTAAAGGGCTGCTGAAAATAGGTCACTTGTACTAGGAAGGTAATGACGGGTCCCCTGTTGACAGCAATAGGTCACAGTGATCAATGAGCTTACTGTCTTCTTATGTTTGAAATGTACAAAGTCAAACATATTAAAAGTACAAATTAGGTACACCCTGGTGGAGCAGTGGTTGGGTCAACTTACTCTGAAGGAGCAAGTCATAAATCCCTGAGTTTTGAGTCCTGGGTCTGGGGGGAAGCAACCAGTGTGAACAGCTAAATAAAAATAAAACAAAGATGCTTCCACCTTCTCTCTCTCTTTCTGCCTGTCTGCCTACTTGCTTTCCTTTAAAAAAAAAGGAAAAATTAGCATTTTAAGCTAAATGTCCTTAAAATTATTTGTGCATATATATATATATATATATATATGTACACATGTATAGATGTGTGTGTATCTTCCCTTTCCTTTTTATCCCCATTTTAATCAGGAAAATGTTACACTGGGGAAAAAACTTGGTATGAAATTACATTAGTCATAGACATTGTCATATATGAATCTGATTCGGGTGTATTCTGTTAAAAGTAATACTTACAAAACAAAAAGAACACTTAGGGGTGCACCCTGGTGGCCTAGTGGTCTGGTACACCCTGGGAGAGGCCCACCTACATCCCAGGGTCTTGGATTCAAGACCTGGGGCTGGGGGAACAACCAATGTTAACAATGCAGCAAAAACAAAATAAAAGAATCCTTTTATTCTTTATAAAAGGATTCTTTCTCCTCTCTTTGCCTGCCTGCCTGCTCGCCTTCATTCCTGCCTGCACCTTTCCTTTGAAGTTGAAAAAAAAGAAAAGAAAGAAATAAATTCAGTGGCTGCACAAGGCCACAGGCGGCATGCAGACACACACTGCTGGGAGCCCGATGGGGTCCTGGGACCCAGCCCACCTTCTCATAATTGGAGTAACCCCCCATCACAGCTGGGTCTACGATGCCGTTGAGCAGCATGGAAAGCGGATGCACCGAGAGGGAGCGGTCCCACACGTGCTGCTGCACACAGTTGCTGATCCGCTCGTTGGTGAGCTCCATGGTTTCTATGGCATTCTCCAGGGGGCTGATTTCCTCCTGGGACAGAGCACGAGAGGAAGGGCACCGTCAACGCCACGGGGAAGACGAACAGTCTGGTGTTCCCTTCCCAGGGCATGAAACACCCACCAGGCTATGGAGTGACATTTTGCTTGTCAAAATGTTCATTAGGAAACCACACTTGCTTGAAATGGGGTTGTGAAATAAACTATTTAAAGTCTCTGAAAGTAACGACTGAAAATTGGAGCTATAGTAATAATTACTTCTTGGGGCAAAGCATCTACAGAAGTTTTGAGAAGAAGTAATTGGAGGTATAACGATGGTTTGTTAGGCAAAGCTTCCTCAGAGATTTTTGGGAAGACAGTGATGACAGAGTAACAGTATTAGATCAAGACACTTCTGCACCGCCCAACGTGTTCACTGGCAAGAGATCTGATGATTCTGCCTTGAGGAAAGTAAGAAATTCTAGAAGCCATACATTCATGACCACACATCAGCCATCTTAGTATGGAATCTGTGAGAGATAAAGCGAGTTAGAACAGTTAAACTAAATTTTATATGAAAATGAAGATGAAATGCAGATTCAGAGCGTGAGCTCCTCTTGGATAAGTATCTTCAAAACCAGTTTTTAAGAAAAAGCATCTCCCTGATTTTACTCATTATCAGTCAGCATGACACTCAGACTTCATTTAAAAAAATCTCTGGCCAAAAACCACATTCCCACTTGACCTGAATAATCATTTATCATGAGTTATACAGAACACATCACATTTTCGTTCAGAATCACTCAAGACATATTTTTGGAACACACAGTTTATGTCAAGGGTTGTGCTAGGTACCTAGTGCCAAACATTACTGAGGTTTTAGAAGAAGCTCATGGTTCAGTCAGGTCTCGAGACACACAGTCATGGAGAACCTGCTTCCTAATGAAACTCAATAGGAGTTAGGTTGCATAGTGACGTGAGAGCATTTTAGGCAGAGACAATGACTCATTGTCACGGAGGATTGGAATAGAATGCAATGAACAGTTTAGTTCCAATTGTTCTACAGGAAGATGAAGTGGAGGAACTCAGCCACAAGGACCCTGTGTGTATCTGCTAAGAAACATGGCTTCACACTCAAGGCACTAGGGAGCCATAGCAGGGTTTTACGCTGAGAAGGAACAGTCAGGAGGCTTTTCCAATGGTATCAACTAGAGATGAGTAAGAGAGCAGAAACAGTAGAAAGAAGGTTGGAAATAAAGAAAAGAGATTTAATATATATTCAAAAGATGAAATGAACAGCTTTTGGGGATAAGAAGAGAGAAAGTTCAGGGTGACTGGTAATGTGATTAGCTAAGAATAAAAGAGGAAAGATTCTGGGAAAGAAGATGTGATTGAGATGAGAAACTCAAAGGAGGCATTGCAAACTGTTTCTGGGTGCTGGCAGGCTCACTGAGGAGACAACACTCATTTGGTCATAAAAGAGTCATTCACTGAGGGTAACCTTTAGGGCTGGTATTGTCATATTCGTTGTACAAAGGAGTTCTATCAGACAAGCATGTCATAATTTCTCTTTTGGAAAATGAAGTTGGCCAGAGGAGGCTGGCCAGACTACTGAGAACAGAGAAAGGATTTAACGAAGGCTCTTATTATATTTGGAGTCATATTTTTCTGAGTTCCAATTCCAAGTGACTCACTGTTGAAATATGTTTGACTTCAAACCACTTGAGAATCCCAGGAAAGGTGTATGCAGTCGTGTACGTGGTCCTTTCGATCCACATCGTCTGGTAAAGAGAGAACAGGAAATGCTGGTCAGTTCTTAGGCAAAAACAGCAAAACTTCCTGGTCCAGTTGAAAGAGATACCGTTCTCAAATGGCGTCTTCTTGAGCGGCCATATTTTCTGACAGAATTTAAGGATTCTGGATGTTTCAAGCTACTTGGGTCCGATCACTCTCTAAACAGGAAATTTGAGGTCTAGAGAGGTGTGACTTGCTCAATGTCATACAAGCAAGCAGGCCAGGAGGAGAGGCCAGTTTCTAGACTGCCAGTCTGGAGTTTTCCACTGGGATAAGGGCCTGCTGTCCAGGTTTAAAGACATGAAGCTTCTATGGCCAGGGCTGCTGTCATTTCTGCTGTATAAGCTGGTTTGATGAAATGCCTCCATTTTGGACACCACTTTCCCCTTGGTGTGGAGGGCCAAGGGGAGCACTCACAGCAAACTCATTGTCCGGATCCTTTTTTCCTTTCCGGAACGGCCGGGAGTAACTGAACTGCTGCACTTCATTGGCTCTGTAGTAGCTGTGGAGAGACACAGTCACATGCTGTAGTTATTCCCTTAGAACCAGCACTCCTTGATGTACTTCAGCACATCTGAACCTTATCCAACGAAGATCTCTCAGCACCAACAGAATCTCTACAAGGAAGGCTGGAGGTGGTGCAAAGTTTTCTTTTACACATACATTTCATTATTTATGAATCGATTTCACAGCTCATAACATGAAATGTATACATTTTATAGCCATGTTTGTGCTCTCACTTGCATAATTCTATAACAGTTCTATCAGTTTACTGACACTTCTCAGAAAGGATTAGGCCTGCAATCCCTGCGGCGCCTACCAAGCAGAGTGGGGTCAGCCGCTCCTCAGTGAATGTTTCTGAGTGAAAACAGGGCTTGGGGACTCAAAACCTAAGTTTAAGATTTCTGATTTCCCTCCCTTCCCCTAAAATAACAAAACCCTGAATTCTCTTCTAGCTATCAAACTCTTATGACGGAAATGGAGTTAATAGTCCTATGATCTGAATGTGTTCTCCCCAAACCCACATACTGAAATATGAATGTTAATATGATGAAATTAGAAGGTGGGGCCTTTGAGAGGTGGTTAGGTCAGGAGGGTAGAGCCCCTATTCATGGAATGAATAACCTTACAAATAAGAGACACCAAAGAGCCCCTCACCCCTTCTGTCATGTGAGGACACACTGACCAGGAGGCTGGTCTTCACCAGACACTTAAATCTGATGGTGCTTGGATCCCGGGCCTCCCAACCCCCAGGACTGTGAGAAGCGTTACGCATGTGGGCTGTGGACAAGCACCTGTCCAGGGTAATCTGGAAGAGGAGACCCAGTGCACTGAGACAACAGACGTTCTTGCAAATTGCAATGAATCTAAGCATTGATTCTGGTGCACTTCTAGTGTGTGAGAGAAGCAAATAAAGAACAAAAGCACCTACTTACTTTAAGATCTGCTCTGGAACTGGTTTATCCTTATAGCTGGGCGGCAGGCTCATCACTGGCTTTACGGTAAAACACTGCATGTCTGTATTGCTCATTAAGGAAGGAAAAGGGGAGGACATGAAGCTGTCACAGGCAGAAAGGACGCCGGTTCTACCTATTTTCTATGTGGAAATGATACCTGCACTCAACATCTCTTTTTACCAAATGCCAGGATAGCACTGAAAAGGGGTTCCCTTACATAGTGCCAACATGCATGATTATAAATGTACTACTAATTATCTAGGGAAAACACTTATCTTTGTACCTTATATATGAGAAACTAGGACCTGGAGAAATTAAGCCAGTTGAACAAGGTCAAATAGTTACGCAGAAGGTGATTGAGGGCTGACCACTAAGATACTGCTTCTAAAGTTAATTCTTGAACAATTGTTTTCATTTCCATACAAACACACCTTAATTGTTTTCTGAACCTCCATAACCCAAGCAGGGATTTATTCTGGACAATCCTTCTCCAAGTCTCCACTACACCACATACATACTACTTCAAGCTGCTACCTGTGAACAGGCTACTACTAACAGCTCTTAAAGGTGCCTGGCTATTAATCTATTATTATTTTCATCTGTCTTCCTAGATCTACTTATCATTTTTTGTTTATAATAATATTTAACATATATTGATGTTTTGGCACTGTTCAAAGTGATTATACATATACATATATATGTATATATATTATATATACTCACTCAATCTTTACAACAACTCAAAGAGAAGAATGATCATCAGCCCGATTTTACAGATGAGAAAACTGAGGCACACAGCAATAATTTGCCTAAGATGACACCGTAAAGTGTTAGAGCTGGGACTGAAACCCAGGCAATCTGGCTCCAGAGCCCGTTTTCTTATCTACCATGTCGCACTGTCTCTGCTGTATTAGTTACCTCTCTAAGAATACTCTTCAATTATATAAGGCCTTTATTTTAGCACAAAACACATTAGCCCTCCTTTTTAAAAAAGTTATGCAATTGATTTTTTAATAACTTACCATGTTACAGAAAAGAGCTATACATCTGTACACAGAATTCAGAAGAGAAAGTCTCTGTTTCCTGCAAGCTCCTCATATAAGACATACTCTTTCATATTCAAAATTTACATATTATCTTTCCCTTTAATTACTTCACAAACACCAGGGAAGGACATTAAGAACCACAAATTTTAATACAGAATGGGAAACTTAGTCAAAATGGTTAAATGGATGGTCTGAGGACATAGGATATATCTGCATACAGAACTGGGTTCAAACTCAACTTCTCTGGCTGAGGTGGGGCTGAACCAAGCAAAACAATTTCAGAGCCATGTCTCCTCTGGGCAAGGATACACTGCTTTGGGGAAGACTTGATTTCCTCTCCTGGGGGTGTGGTGCTGGTCATCTTCTCCGCACTGGGGAATTGGGTCAACAACCTCAGGCTGAAGTCTTCTCGCCTCTCATACTCCTTCCCCCGGTATATGAAGATTTTATTCTGCATGTCAGAGAGAGCAAGGGAAAAATTAAAAATAAAGAGCGAAGAGGCAACCGGAGATTCTGAGATTCCGCAGTCCCCAGGCAAAATGCAATCCGCCGTCATGTTCTCACTGAATACTTCCTACATGCCCCAGAGCAAACATGAGAGCTGACAAGAGCTCATCTTTCATATACAGAGCTAAGCCACGGGTATAGGAAATATTTGGTGCAGTGCTTCTCCAAGTGTGGTCCAATAATCATGGCTCATCTGCAAACTACCTACACTGCTTCTCAAGAAAACATGGAGACTGTGCTGTAAAACAGATCAACACATCACCAGGCAGGCGGCTGAATTTAGTTGATATTTTCCATAGAAAGACATTCCCAATGAGGGCAGAAAGTGCATTAATTTACATGCAGGTGCAGGCTTAGTATGGTATTGTGGTCCAGGAACAGTCGGTGGACCAGCACTTTTACTGATACTCCCTCAGAAAACATGAAAGTATGAAGGAATCAGTCAGAATCTTCTGAGACAATGACATTGTAACAAGACAGGTAGAAAAGAGTAGGAATAATTTAGCCCTAGCTAATCCAAAAAAACCACTAAGAATGACAACATCAAAGACTCATAGAAAATAACACTAAATTCTCCACTTCCACCTGTAGCTCTTTAGTAAAATAATGAAAGGTACAGGCAGAAATGAAGGTGAGCTTGCAGGCAGGAAGTAACATTTATTCTCTTTATTTGCTTATCTTGGTTGTTCCCCTGGTGGACTATCTGGTGACCTTATCCCCTAGTTCATCAGGACATTCCACAATTTATTTTTAACTAAAACTTAGGCCTATAATGCTCTGCAAAATGTTTTTTAAAAATCACGTCTATTCATATGCTCTATCTACCTACCTATGTATATATATCAAAACCCAGCAGCATTCTAGACACTATAATGGTGAACTTGTTCTCATAAAATGTGTCTTCTAGGAAGAGCACTTTGAAAAAATAAGTACAAGGCGAGTAAAAGATGGCAGGAGCCAAGTCTTGCCTCCTCCCCAGAGAACAATGAGGAATCACCTATTTTGCAAACGCAACGCTGTGGAAAAGTAAATCCAGAAGCTACAGAGATAGTAACAGCCATAAAGGGTAGGCAAAAATATCAGGGTTCAGAGCTATATCACAGATTTGGGAATCACAATCTAAGGGGGAAATAAGGGTCATGGTGGAGAGGGGGGGACCTCTGGAAAAACAGGTACTCCCAGAGTACCACTGCTCCAGCAGTGGCAGAGTGCCTGCCCAGGGGAAACAGGACATGGAGCAGGTGGAGAGGGTGTTGGCACAGGGCAGAAGGAAGACCAGCATACCATACTGGTAGACAGAGCAGGGGCCCCAGAGGGGAGTCTTCACAGGATGCCAACACAACCAAAACGTAGCTAGGGACTCTCCCACCCCACCAACTCTCAGCATATTGTGCTAGAGCCACAGGATATGCTGTTTGGAAAACATGTCCCTAAGATAAGGTGCCTTAAACAGTGTCACTGAATGAAGAGAGAAACCAAGAAGGGAGGAATCTTCAATAGCTACCCACTAGTACCACCTTGTGGATGGAGGTGAAATTGCAGCCTATTGCTGAATGTGGGCCAAAGACAAGGTGGTCTTTCACTGTTCAGATCTGTGATGCTAGAGGAAGACTCTGCATCCTCCACACAAGCTCCAAGCCTACATGTTGAACTCTCAGGCCCCAATGCAGAGCTCACAAATCAAACCAGTGGAGACGCCACACAACTTAAGAACTCCTAGTGTTCAAAACAAGATCCAGGCTTATATGGTGTAAGCTGATATGCTACACAAGGCAATCATTTCACAGAAAACATAACCCACAGAAATAAAAAGAAAAAAAAAATGACAAGCAGAGCAAAGACATGGAGAAACAAGGCAAACGAATGAATCCAATTAAAACCACAAAGGAAAATCTGGATGCTATAGACATAGGCAAACTACATGATGATGAATTTAGGGCAACAGTGATAAACACACTCATGGAAATCAACAAAACAATAGAGGAAGAAAAAGAGAACAACAAAAGAGAGAGAGAAGAAATAAAGCAAGATGATAAATAAAGAATAACTGAACTGAAAAACTAAACAGAGGTACTCAAGAGTAGGATAGAAGAAGCCTCAACACAGTAAGTCAGCTACAAGATAGGACATAGGAATTCACACAGCAAACCAGCAAAGAGAAAAAAGAAAGAAAATGAAGACAGCATTTGAGACAAATGGAATAACATCAAAAAGAACAACAGTCACATCATAGGGGTCCAGATGGAGAAGGGAGAGAACAGGGGGCAGAAACTGTATTTGAAGAATATAGTTCTCAGCTATTGCTGAGAACTTCCATAACCAAAGAATAAAGCAAGCCTCCAGATCCAGGAAGCTCAAAGAGTTACAATAAAAGAAACCCAAACAGTCCTACACTGAGACACAATGTCACAAAAATGTCAAGATAGAAGATAAAGAGATAATCTTAAAAGCAGTCAGAGAAGAATGAGTCATACACAAAGAAATCCCCACAAGATTGTCATTGGATTTCTCAACAAAGGCCAGAATGGAATAGCATGGCATTTTCAAAGTGCTGAAAGAAAACAATTTTCAACATAGGGGACTATACCCTGAAAGAATATCATTGAGAACTTAAGGAATGACAAAAAGCTGTTCAATAAGCAAAAGTTAAAGCAATTCATCATTACAAAACCAGCTCTACAAAAAATACTAAAGGAAGTTCTATAAAGTGTTAAGAAATCCCACTTAAAAACAGTCAGACAGCAAAATATAAATAGTGGGAATGAGGAGAGGAGGATTAAAATGTGGATGTTTAGATTGAGTACAAGAGTAACATGCTTTCAAATAAAAACAGGAAATAAACATATAATTCTTAATGTTAACCTCAGGGTAACCTCAAAACACATCTCCAGGGAAAAAGAAAAGAAGAAAACAAAAAGGGAAACCAATCAATACATAACTACATCAAAACAGTTAAATAACAATAATCACCCTAAAAGTGAATGGACTAAACTCACCAATCAAATGACACAGATTGGACAAATGTGTTAAAAAGCATTACCCAAGCATCTGTTGCATTTAGGAAACTCACTTCTTTCAAAAGATAAACATAGGCTCAAAGTCAATTGTTTGGAAGACAATCCTTGAGTCAAATGGCAACTGAAAAAAGGCAGGAAGGAACACCTATACTTTCATCAGATAAGAGACTTTCAACTTAAAAGTATAACAACCGACAGAAATGGGCATTACATAAAGATCAAGGGGTCAAACCATCAAGAATACATAATGCCTAATAACACATATGTACCAAATGAAAGAACATTAAATATATTAAGTATTATTAGAACTGATCAGACATCCACAACAACACAACAGTAGTAGGAGACTTCAACACCCCACATGCACAGTGAACAGATCATCTAGGCAGAAAATTAACAGGAAAACAACAGCTTCAAATGATCATTTAGAACAGTTAGGTCTAATAGACATAATGCTGAACAATTCAACCAACAACTACAGAATTCCATTTCTTCTCAAGTGTACAAGAAATATTTTCTTGGAGTAGGGGAAGAGGATAGTATAGTTTGGGGAAAGAGTACAACATGGAGAGGCATTTAGGCTCTATTATTAACACGAATTTACATTTTTTTCAGTATGCTTTGACAACACATACCATTGTACATCTACATACTGTTTCACAGTTTATAGACCACTCTTAGATGTTATTGACTTAATTGTCCTAACAGCCCAGTGATGTGGGAATTCTTTCTCTCACTCACCAGTCAGGAAATCAAGACTTGGTGGTTATGAGATTTGGCCGAAATCACAGTCAATTAGTAGATGATTTGGACCCTAATTCTTTCAATTTAACAAGCTTAGTATTCATGTTTCCACTGAACCACTGTCTCCTCCTATTTTACATCTGTTATTTCATGTGAAGCAAGAGTCACATAAAACAAGTATGGCAGGCAGCATCATTTTATTGCTTGGGTATCCAGGCTAATAGCAGCACTGAGACTAGAACCTATTGCAAGGCTCCGTCCCAGAACTTCTACTCTTGTTACTCCTAGATCATTCCATCTATACCCATGGTTTCAACTAATGTAAATGATTCACCAACTTTCATCTCTAAAACTTCCTTTGAACTCCAGATCTACTATCAAAGAGATCAAATATCTAAATATCAAACTGTCAACTAATATCCTTTGAATGCTCCCAATGTGTGTCCCGAACCAAAGCTGCCCAACAACTCAGATCTCAAAGGCCTTCTGCAATGTGGGATGCATAGCACTCCAATCCGTTCATTCCTGCATCTCCAGCCTCACGGCTTTTGAATCTGCTGTTCTCACCGTCTGGTATCCCTGTGTGTCCTCTCGTTAGCTATCTGGCTATTCACTCACTCCTTTCTTCTTTTTCTTGTTTCAAGAAAAGGTGCAGGCAGGAATGAAATCAAGTAGGCACGTGGGCAGGAAGACAGAAGAGGAAGCAGCACTTTCCTTAGTTGTTCATCTTGGTTGTTACTCGGTCGCCCTGGTCAGGAACCCAGGTCCCCGGGATGCACATGGACCGTACTCAGTTGGAGGCAGGTGGCCTTCCTTCACTTCTTTTAGGCTTTTTCTCAAATGTCACTTTCTTACTGAGGGCTTTCCCATTTACTCGACTTACAATTGTAACCTCACCCCTAACGCCTGATTCTTCATTCATCTTCCCTGACTCATTTTCTCCCTGATATATCTTGAGTGTCTACACTCTATGAGACACTGTTCTAGGCCATATGATATACAAGTGATTTCACTTGTCTGTTTTTATCACTCCAAGTAGAACGTATATTCTGTAAGTTCAAAGTTTTTTGTATGTTCTGGACTCTACTCCCATGCCTTTATTATAGGAAGGAACACAGTTAAGAGTTCGATAAGCATTTCTTCAGTGAATAGATTCTCTCCTCCATGATAAGGTCCTTTACCAGGGTTACTATCTCGGTGGATGGCTCCACTTCATTTCCAGGCATGTAGGCAAGAAACCCAGGGATCATTTTTGACACCTTCTTCCTCACCCAGAGAGCCCAACAGTCATCAAATAGTTACTTCATCTCCGTCACTCGCCTTTCCATTTTTCTCTAAAGGCACCTCCCTAGTCCAACCTGTCATCTCTTGCCTGAACATCTATCGCGATCTCTCATGGTTTATCTACTCACATCTCACTTCCACTCTCAGTACCACAGCCGGATGACCTTGTCAACACAACAGACCTGTGTGACTCCATGTGATTCAGGATTCAGACAAAACACAGCCCCAAAGCCCTGCAGGCACTTTGCTTCCTTCTTGCCTCACTTCCCGCTCACATCAGCTCTCTTTGTTCCCACTGCATCCATCTTCTTTCAGTCCCAGGCTCTGCCTGCTGCATCCTCTGCCTGGCATGCTCATTCCCTTTATCTCCCTAACTCCCAGCTCATCTCACACTGCAGCCAAAGCAGAAGTTTTCTGGGAAGTCATTCCTGACTCTTAAAAACACTAATTTACAAATTCTATTTTTGTGTAAAACTATAGAAGTTTCGGCATACCCCGGTGGAGCAGCAGTTAGGTCAGTTCAATAGCCTCTGAAGGAGCAAGTCACATACTCCCGGGTTCAAGTCAGTGTGAACGAAGTTAAAGTAAAATAAAGATGCTTCCTCCTCCTCTCTCTTCTGCCTACCTGCCTACTCGCCTTCATTCTTGCCTGCACCTTTCCTTTAAAAAAAATCTGGAAGTTTTGATAAATGTAACCATGGTAACAATCAAGATCTAGAACCATTCTATCACCACCAAATTATTTCCCAGGCTTCTTTGTAACTATCAGAGGCCACAGATCTGTTCTCTGTCCTGTAATAAGTGTGGCCTAATCAGACTGTCTTATGAATAAAATCAGAGTATGTAGACATCCAAGTCTAACTTTTTCACTTAGCACAATGCACCTGAGATTCATCTGCAGGATTATGTATATCAGACATTCATTCTTTTTATTGCTGAATAGTATTCCATTGCATGGAGGTATCGCCATTTATTCAGTCCTTCACAAGGTGAGGACATTTGAGTTGTATGCCTATTTGGTGATTATGAAGAAAGATGCTATAAAAATTCACAGATATTTTTGTGTGAACGTAGGGGTTTACTCTATTTTGATAAATTACTCTCCTTACTAACCAATTCTTATAGAACAGAATGCCATGCGTGCTCAGTGTTGTTTGCATGCTTACTGAATTATCATCTCACCCATTAGGTCGCAAAGGCCATGAGAGATCTTATCTAATTATAATCAGCACCATATCTCTAATGCCTGCTGTGTCTGGCCCAGAATAGACACTCAGGAAATAGCGATTGAGAGAATGAAGGACTAAATCCCACTGCAAGGAATATAAAGTGCTTTCTTTACCCACTTTTTCTCTTTTTTTTTAAATTAGGGGACAGAAGATGGCTGGTATATATTTCCACATAGCTCAGTGCTCTAAGAGCCTTCTTTTCTATGGGAGAAAATATGAAATTTTTTTTTCCAGACTCTAAAACCAGTATCACACATCACATAACAGAAAACTCTGCAGAGGAAGAAAAACATGGTCCTTCTCATGACTACAATACAGCTGCTTTTATTTTTGTGAACTCTTACAGTCTTGTTCTTGGGATATTTGCTTTTAAACTAGCTCTGGCTAGAAATAAAACAAACAACTTTCCCCAGCCTGGCCTGAAGCAGTAGACCAGTGAAGGGGATGGTTCTGTTTTTCCCTTTTTCATTCCCACCTGGGAAAAGTCATTTTGCAAAAGCACTGCCAGATTCCCAGAGGTGGCCAGGGTGTGGGGTGAAGGGGCGGTTGCTCAGGAAGTGGTCCCCCTCCCAGACCTCCCACAGCGAGAACACGGGTCTGCAGCTGCTCACACACTGGGCCCATCTGGAAAAGAGATGGATACCTTCCCTCCTTCAGACTCCACAGTCTAATGGCTTTGGAGACCACCCTTGAGCTTCTTACCCGTAGGAAAGAAGGAAAGCCCTGTCCGTAGTATCCAACAGCAAAGTATTCAGGCTGAGGCCTCATTGCCTTAATGATGTTCTCATAAAACGAGGCTCTTTTTTTCTGGAAAACAAAATGAGACATTCCACTGTAAGGTTATAAGTGCAACATTAGGGGGAAAAAAGAAGATCAGACTATTTGCCTTGCTGTTTCCCATGTTACAGAGAGAAGTGAAAGGTCTTGTGGTCAAAGAGTTATTATCATTTTCTTGAAACAGGTTTGGCCCCTAGGGCCCAAGATTTGACTTAGGAGGATCTGGCGAAGCCTGAAGTTGCAAGTAGGAAGAGGCCCCGGTGTCTGCTTCTATGCACGGAAGCAGGGTTGGGGTGTCACCATTTTCTTCCAGTTCCCCTAAATGGTGAGGAAGCACTTATCTGAAATTTGCTGGGGGTGACTGACTTAACCAGAACATGCGAGAAAAGAAGATAAAGGACTTAATGCTTCACACAGTGGTTTGCATTACTGTCCTTCATTCAGCTACAAGTGCCCAGAAGGTGGTGGTGCTGTTCTGGTTTTCACCGTCTGCTGCCACCTCCATGTTTAGCTCTTCACTAGGAGAGAGATTTCCCACCCAAGGTTCTGAGTGAGCCTTAAAAACAAAGGAAATACAGTAACCAGATGGGTGGGGGTGGGCTTTGAGAGCTGTGCCTAAGCCCCTCCCTCAAAGGTTACTTTTATGCTATTCTTACTACTGTATGTAAATGAAGGCTTCTAGCATAATGTTTTCTTAGAAAGATAACAAGTTATATTAACATCTCTGTTCAATCTAGGTTTTGAAATTACTCAGTGATTTTGTGTGTGTGCGTGTGTGCGTGCGCGTGCGTGTGTGCGTGCGTGTGTGTTGGCAAGAGTTAGTATATTACATCGGTAAAATCTTTCCAAAGCGACCTTGATTTCTATTTCCTCATATTAATATTTACATGGCAATGGTGAGCTGACCTTTTGTGACTCTAATAACTAAAAATTATCAAAGGTAATAATGTGTTTGCCTGCCACTGGCATTTCCGAAGGCCATTTTTGTTTTTACTTTACTGTTTTTACACAACTGATCTGTGCCTACAGCCAGGTGTAATATACAGGTTCAGGGAACAATGGAAATAGAGTGCTCCAGTGACTTCCAGGAGGAGAAAGGCAAAAAAGAATGAAGATCTGGCAGAACATTTGACAACTTAGCCAATATACACAGTGACACCCTTGAGAAAATAAAATGAGCCTCAAAGATGAGCAGTTTGTTCCTCAGGGCTCTGAGAACGCAGACCACAGAATGAATGTGGATGCAGATGACATCAGAAACCATCTGAAATATGAACGGTGCTCATGGAAGCAAGTAACCGAGAGGGCAGAGGACACAGACCACGGACCTGGTCCAGAGAGAAATAAGCACAGAGAAGGAGCAGAGGATGTAAACAGGGATGTCCATTCATCGATCATGGATAATTTTAGAATTTTAACAACCTTGGGACCTCGTCATTTTTCATTTTTATTTCCAGCAGTTTACTTTTCCACTCTAAAGAATGTTTATTCAGACTTTCTTAAACTTTCAAAACTGTCTTTCTGAACACGAGTTTTAGCAACCCTGTTGGCTAGCTCAACGCGTTCTGACCCGGACTCACTCACCAGGAGACTGCCCAGGCCCTCGTAGTCAAATACTTTGCTCTCGTAAGTCTCAGCCAACTCTTTGCTCAGTTTGATCGCCTTCTCCCACATCTTCGCAGAAAGAAAAGCAGGGTGAGAAGTGAACAACAAATTCGTCATCAACTCAGAGGCAAAAACCACTGAAGAGCAACTGGCAACGAGGAAAGAGTCAGGAGCGCTCGGTTTCTACAGATAGAACCGACGGAGCTCAGTGTTGGGTCGACTGAACCTTTTCCTGACATCATAAAGCAACTGCATCTTGCTGCTTTGCCAGTGGACATCTGCAGTGATTCTGTTTGTAAGAACAGTAACAAGTCAAACTTTAAAGGACAAAACACTGAAGACCATTGAAAGCAGAGGGAACTACTGCTGAAACATAGGTCTTGAGAGCCTAAGAGTCTTACTGGTGGGGAAAGCAGCTGGTGTGTGCTCGAGTTGTGGGGTGTGCGTGTTTGTGTGCACACGTGTGTGTGCGTGCGTGCATACATACGTGTCTCTGTATTTGAGGTTGTTCGTGGAGACTCACATACTGCTACATGGAGTCTGGGAAAGTTTTTCCATTGATTTCCTGTTCTAACTAAATTATATTCTTAGTAAAACAGAGTTTAGGGAAATACCACAGAGCATTTATGACCCTGCTATGTTACTGCCTGATGCATATATTTGGTGTCTGAAATAGGAGCCCAGACTGAGCCTGCCAATTATTTTGGTATTTCATAGAATATCTCCTAGATAGATATTATTAAAAACAGAGCATCTGGTAATTTCCTATTTGATTCTTGTTAACAAGGAGTTATGCTCTATTGTTTCTGGCTGCCGAAGGAATGTATGTGTGGTATACATAAAATTGTAAAATGTTTCTGAATTAAGCCCTTTCATTTTCCAGAGCTCTGAAATTTCAGGGCCTGGAGCACGGTGAAGCCTCTGGAATGTGTCCTGTGAAACTTTCCAGCTTGATTGGGCCTGGTGTAGCAGCAGGGTTGTTTTCCCCAAATTTCACCAAATGCTGAGTTATGTAAGAGACAGGTCGAGCCCCTGGCACAGTGGTTCTGAGTCTGTGGTCCCTGGTCCCTGGTCCCTGGGGGTCCTGAGGTCCTTTCAGAGGGATCGTGAGATCAAAGCTACTTTCTTATAATACAAATGTTAGTTGCCTTCCTTCATACTCATTTTCTCAAGAATGACAGGAGTTTCTGAGAAATGACAGATGTGTGATGGTAGAGGCAGATAAGAGTCCCGCTGTCTTCTCTTAAATCAGATATTAAAGATATGCAAAATTTATGCTATTTACATCGTTTTTTAGAACACAGTAATTTTTCATAAATGTTATTTATTTTAATAGTAATCAATGTATTAGTTGTTAAAAGGACAAATAATTGCAAACATTTTCAATCTTTAAAAATGCCAAAATACATAAGCCACAAGAACAAAAGTTCTTTAAGGTCCTCAATAAATTTTAAGGTAGTCAGGAGGTTCAAAGACCAAAAACAATTGAACAAAGACTTGTTCTCTGGGCCTCCTAAAAGGGTTAGAGGAAGAAAGAGCAGTCTGGAAATTACCCCAAGCTAACTCATATTAAATAGATGGTAGCTATTTTATCATGATGACTATTTGATTTTTTATTTACTTAACCAGTTGATAAAGCAGCTACGGAGGCAGTCCCCCAGAGCTCCCTGGCCCTGCACTAGTTGAAGCTGGAGTGCTTGATATGGAGAGCACAGTACAATTTTTCCTTTCTCTTCCTATCTCTTCTATTTGCTTTTTTTCTATTTTCAATTTAAAAGCCTGTCCAGCTAGACATGCTTTCTCCAGTTGACCCTGACTCCATGATTTCCTGGCTAAGTTCACATGTTTACTGCACCTTCTCACCCTGGAGACAAATTTGAGTCATTTGCTACCCAAGGCCTATGGTGTCAGGCAGGCAGTGGCCTCCGCATGTGGTGTGCATTCAGTGAGAATGCACAGAGAAGGAGGAGACAGCACCCAACCTCAGAAATTATCTAAAAGGCAAAAAATGCGCACCCATGTTGCTCAGGAGGCAGAGGAGGCTAAAGTGCCAACCATACAAAGCCCAAGGACCCTGGCAGGAGGGGGCGGGGTGCAAAAAAACAAAGACAAACAAATAAAAGGTAAAATTATGTTCTGGAGAGAGGAGCCCTGGGCTACCCACTGTCTAGTCCACAGAGCTAAATGTCCTCATGATAATGGATCTTTATTGCCTTTTTTACCTTAATTTCTTTACACACTTTTCTAGGACAAGTGTCAGAATTCAAAAATACACAAGGGAACAATAAACAGAAAAGTCAAGAGTCATTTGTCTGGTCTTTGTCCTGTGTTCCTGGGCGGTGGCTTTGATGTGTTGGAATTTCCCCCATCAAAGGATTATCTCTATTCATGTTCAGCCCCTCAGACCGCACCCGAATTTACACTAATGAAGTGATGCAAGGTGAACCCTAGATGGTCTCGGATTGAAGAACAGGTTTTGGCCACATCAGAACCACCAGCCCTGGAATCAGAAGGCAGGGGCCTTGAGCTGCGCATCACCAGGCAGACCAACAAGGCCGAGAGAAGGACGGGAGATTGCATTCAAGTAATGCCATCAGTGAGTCAGTCAATCAAGCCTATGTGATAAAACCCCAAAAAGAATTCTGCAGGATGAGGCTCAGGTGAGCGTCCTCGCTTTGCCAGGAAGGTGGTATCTTCCTGCTCTGGGAAGACACAGTAGCTCTGTATGGAGACTCTAGACCCTGCCCTGTGTGTTTCCTCATTTGTCTGGCCCTGATGCGAGCCTTTACGATAAAGCTCTAATCATAAGCACAGCATTTTACCACGTGTCGTTAGGTCTGGGGCCCTCGCTTGTGCCGGGCATCCGAAGTGAGGGTGCTTGCGGGACAGGGGCCTGCATGAGGCTCTGCGCTCACTCAGGGTGGTTTGCATTAGAACAGTGTGGCGCTGCAGCCACTCTCCTCTTTGCCCTGACACACACCACCCAACACTCACTTTGCCTTTGTCAAAATAGGATATGATTTCTTGATACAGCTTCTCTTTAAGCTCTTGCTGGGTATAAACATAGTAACTGTCCCGCTGAAGCAGATGGGGGACACAGGGCTTGTCAGACCACTGAAAAGGAAGCAGAAAGAACAAGAGATTCAGGTAACAAATCAATGAATTAAACTGATTAAAGGAGGTTAATGTAACAAATTTTTAGTGCCAGTCATCAACATATTTGACTGTATCTTCAACTCATCCACACTGTAGTTTTGATTATTAAACAACGAACACTGCACACACACACACACACTCCACCACAGAGAAGCGTCACACAAAGTGGACAGACACCGGAGCATTCGCATGAAATCCAGTGCTGACTGGCATGGCAGCGGCTGTTCTGAAGTATCACTGACACAGCCAGATAAAAGAAATTAGCAGTGCAAACACAGAGAGGAGGAGGTAAAAGATTACTGTTGGTGAACAATGACTGCATTCATCACATTCAATCCCTTTACAAAGGAAGCCAGCAAAAAAGAACTATCACGAATGACAGAATTAACAAAAGTAGTGCACCCACTAAAGTAACATAGTCAGAAAAAATGCAGAGATGATTTCCTATAAACAGATAACCATGCAGCAGTTAATAGGAAAGACTTCAACAAGAATAAATCTAAAGTGCTAAGCTATTCAGGCATGGTGTGCCCTGGGGGAGCAGCAGCTAAGTCAGCTGCTTGAGTGCAGCCCGCTTACATCCCAATGACCCGGGTTCGTGTCCTGGGACCAGGGGAACAAACAAGATGTACAAATAAAATAAATGAAATGCTTCTTCCTCTCTTTTCCCACCTGCCTGCCTATTTGCCTCCATTCCTGCTATACCTTTCCTTAAAAAAAAAAAAAAAAAAAAAAAAAAGAAGATATCTGGGCACAACACTGCCAATGTACTGAATGCCACTCCAGCAAAACTTCAAAATGGTTAAGCTGGTGTATGTTATGCGTATTTTACCACAACTGAATTTAGCACAAAGATATGTGGGAATCATGACAAGGAAGATGCAAGACTTCCATAGAGACTATCACACCACCAAAGGCACGAAAGCAGACTTGAACAAGCTGAAAGTCAAACCACGCTTTTGGATAAGAAAACAATAATTACAAAACAAGGAAATTCTCACTAAAGTAACTTTTTAACTTCATTACAAGTCCATCTAGAAAAGCAAACAAAAGGAAGAGAATGAAAAACTCTGAACTAGAAAAGCAATGCAGGGTAACTACCAGATAATAAAATATTATATGAATTAATTAAAACAGTAAGGTATTGTTATACAGAGATCCATGCCAAAGTATAAAAAATGTAGAATAAGACTCCATACCACAAAGGGATTCAGTACCTGACAAAAAGGACACCTCATATCAATGAGGAAAAAACGGACTATAGTTAATAAGTAGCATCTCTGTTGAGCTTATACAGATTGGAAAATAAAGGTTACAGCAGCCACACCTCATACCTGATGTCAGGATAGCAGAGTTTAATTTCCTGAGCAACATAAGTGAAAATACCTATAGTTACTGACACCAAGGTTTTCATCTGATCATTCCACAGTCAATAAGCCTTCTCCCCCCACAGTCTATATACAATCATCTGGTTAGTGCCCCCATCTTGAGTATGAAGTGTGAATGGCTGTCTTGAGGAAGTGGAGGCAGAGGACTTCTATTTTTAATGATAAAACTTAGAAAAATGTACATATATTATTTTAGCATAAAAATTACATCATACAGGAAAATTAATTGCTAGGAGCAAGAATGGAGGCAAGAAGAGAGAAGAGGAGGTTACTGCAGTGTCCTAGGGGAGAAAGGATGGTGGCTTGGACCAAGTTCTTTGCCATGGAGATAAAGAAAAATGGATAGAAAAGATGTGCAAACAGGAAGAAACAACCTCACTCCAGATTTCTGCAGCATTATTCACAGTAGCCCAGACATGGAATTAAATGTCTGTCCACAGATGAATAAATAAATATGTGAGACACACACACACACACACACACACACACACACACACACACAGGAATTATTATTCAACCAAGGTAAAGAGGAAAATCCTGCTATTATGACAACATGGATGAACCTTGCGGATCTTATGCTAAGTGAGATAAGTCAGAGAAAGGCAAATCATATATCATTTATATATGAACTCTAAAATAGCCAAAGTAGTAAAGCAGAGATTGGTAGTTGCCAGGGGCTGAGGGTGAGAGAATTAGGGAGATACTGTTAAAGAATACAAACATACAATCAGCAGATGAATACATCCTGGAGATCTATGGCATGGCATAGTGATTATACAACAATATTATATTATAAATGATAATTATGAGATACGATAGAGGTGCTAGCTAGCTCTACAATGGTAATGGTAATTCTGTTGTAATATACAAATGTATCAAATCATCCCACTGTATACCTAGAACATATACAATGTTATACATGAATCATCTCAATTAAAAAATGCAAAGGTTAGAGGCAAGTTTTATATAGAGGGCCTACGATTCTCAGTAAGATGTGAAAGGTGTGAATTAAAGATGCCAGCAGGTACCCACTTGAGTAACTGGGTAGAGGGTGGCGTACTTGAGTGAAATAAAGGGGAAGCAAGGAGAGGTAGGGATACATTAAGGAGGGAAGCAAGAGCTTCTCTTCCTGATATGTTGTCTTTTATCCATTCAAATATCCATGTTGATAAAGTAGTTTTGACATGAATCAAAAGACTGTTTCAGGGATAGAAATATGTATTTGGGATGCAAGACTGATACATATATTTCTGTCCATGGCACAACACAATTTTACTCAGTATAAATAAGAATGTTTTCCTTGTGTTGTTTCAATGTCTTAGCTATGATGGACTGTGCTGCTCTGAACACAGGGGTGTAGATGTTTTTCCTGATTAGAGATTTTGTGTCCTCTGGGTATATGCCTAGGAGTAGGATTGCTAGATCAAATGGTAGATCCATCTTTATTTTTTTGAGGAATCTCCATAACGTTTTCCAAAGAGGTCGTACCAATTTACATTTCCACCAACAGGGTAGGAGGGTACCCTCTACACTCCAGTTTTTTTGTTACAGGCCAATCTCATTGGTGTGAGATGGTAACTGATTATAGTTTTTAGTTGCATTTCATTGCTAATGAATGATCTAGAGTAATTTTTCAGGTGTCTGAAAGCCATCTGTGTGTCTTCTTTAGAAAGGACTCTCATAACTCTTTTAACCCATTTTTTGAGTGGGTCATTTGCTTTTTTTTGTTGAGATATACGAGCCCTTTTATATACTTTAGAAATTAAGACTTTATCTGAAGCATGGTGTATGAATATCTTCTCCAGTTCTAATGGGTTGTATTTTGTTTTAGTGGTGGTTTCTCTTACTGTACAGAAGCTTTTCAGTTTGATGTAGTCCTAATTCTTCAGTTTAGCTTTGGTTTCTTTTTGCTGTTACTGTTCTTCCCCCGAAAGACCTCACTGATGTTGAGGTTGTGGAGTGTTTTCCCCACATCTTGTTCTGGGTATTTTATAGTTTCAGGTGCTATGTCTGGATAAAGACGCTATGGTACATAAACTCAATGGAATTCTAGACTGTTATTGAAAGAAATAAAATCGTATCCTTTGCAACAATCTGGATGGAACTGGAGGGGATCATGTTGAGTGAATTAAGTTGGAAAGAAAATGATAAAAACAGGATGGTTTCACTCGTTTGTAGAATATAATGAAGTGAAGCAAATGAACATACAAATTCCAACAAAAATAACAGAACACAGGACTGGTTCTGCTGGGAGGGGGATGAGGGGAAAAGCAGGTGGACAGGGACACTGGAACCCTGGTGGTGGGTGTGGTGTGAAATATAGACTGAGATGCCGTTTCAATAACCTAAATGGAATTTAGCGTTGTGAACTAAAAAATAAACATTACTACAAAAACCAAAGCAAACCCCCAAATCCCCTCATTTATAAGTTTCAAAAATCTTTTCACATCTTTCAATGTGTTTTCTTTCTTTAGAGTACCATTGACTAGGGATGTATAATTGTCCTCTGCTTCCTGAGAATTTTTAAATAAATGATAACGGACTTTTTTCCAACCTTGATCTGCAAATAGCTATGCCCATTTAGAAGACACATAAATATTCTTGGATAAAAATCCCTTCAATAAGGGTGCTTCCCACAAAATCATGAAGTGACAGGATCTAGTCCCCAAACACAGCTGCCTCATGGCATGTCTTCCGTGCTGTGGAAGTGGACACCCAGCCCCACTCACCTGCAGGAGCTCCGCGTGCAGCAGGAGCGTGTAGGCAGCTTCTGTATAGTTCTCACAGTCTCGGTGCAAATCTCGCAGCTTGTATAAGTATCTGGTTCACAGGAGATAAAGGAAGCATTATTCTTCTCTGGAGCTGACGTAAGGCCCAGCCTGCCCTCTGTCTTTCCTCCCTTCTCCTTCACATGAACACTTCCTTTCTCTTCAGAAAAGGAACCCATATTCCTATTCCTTCAACCCTCTGTGATCAATGCTTCTTTCCTGTGTGACTTCTGACAACATCCATTCTACTTTGAACAATTCCTCTAAGACAGTGTGTGTGTGTGTGTGTGTGTGTGTGTGTGTGTGTGTGTGTGTGTGTGTGTCCTTTGGGAAGTTAGTAAAAGCTGTGACTCTCTTCCCCTAAGTTTGCTTCATGTTCAGGTCTTCAGCAAGTCCAGGCTAACATTTCTGGGTAGAAGGTGGATTCCCATCACTCTTTCCTGAGTCCCCAGGTCAGTCTTCTATCCGTGCTGTGAAGCCCAAGACAGTCCTCACTTTGCACTCCCTTGGATGGTTCTCATTTGTGTGTCTGTTTAAAGAGCTCACCCTTGGACATGTTACACCCTTTCAGGTATCTCTCAAAGCAACGAGCATGGTGTTCAGGATAAGTACTTGCTCATTAGAGAATAATACACAAAGGGATGACAAAGGGGCGTGACAAGCAGAAACACCCTTCAGCTTACCTTATGTATATATCTTCCCTCTTCTTTTCCTTATAAAAATTCTACAAAAAAGGGTCACAAATACTAACATAAGTCATAGCTTATTGACGAGCTTGCCACCACAGTAGTCACTACTTGGTCTCTGTCAGGGCCACTTTGCCAGAGTCCACTTCTTCCCTTTAACAAATAGCCCCACAAGAAAAAGAAGAGTCTGTAAAGATGGTGAATTAAATGATTTTGCTTCTGAGAAATGTCAGGGAAATCTTTGAGGGGAAAAGAGACTGGCTTACACTCAGTCACCTGATACCGTTTCCTCAGCGGCAGGCTCTTGGTTTACAGTAAGCAGGGACTGCTTGGCAGACTAAACTTCTGAGTTCTGTGGTCCCAGCTGCAGCGGTTGAGGGAAAGGGAAGACCACAGAGCCTGTCTACCATGGTGAAGACTTCATACACTGACCTCTACTCATCTACAGTTTCTGATGGATGTTCATCTGTGTCCAGTAATTCCCACTATAAAGCAACCATATATAAGGGGACAGAGAAACAGGCTGGAGTGTCCTTCAGAAAGGGAGTGATTCAAGAACTGATGCTGCCCTTTCCATCCCTGTTTCCACATTTATCCTAAGGTTTGTGGCAGCTGGTGTCTGGGAGCTGAGTCGGGTGCTCCGGCTGGACTCACAAGGCACAAGACTCCATGAAATCAGCCTCAGGGTGACTCGTGTCTGTGACATTTACTGGAGATGTGCTGTGGGCAATGCCCCCTGGCCATCCCAGAGGTGTGGAACATACCAGCACGTTAACGGTACAGCTCATGCGGTTCTCTTTGCTCTCGTCATGCATGATGGTTCTGTAGTCCAAGAGATTCTCCAAGAGGCTGCTGACCAGGAGTGCAAACACTTCTCCAGGGCTGGAGAGGTACTTGTGTTTCCGGCAGTGTTCCAGGAGCCTGGAAGGGGGAGTAGATACTGTCCAGGTTCCAGTCATCTCAGCACCGCGCGGGAGCCCTTTCTAAGGTCTGAGCAGCAGGTGGCGCTAGACTAGGAGACACACCCCCTTCATGTCACACTGTTGGATCCCAAGCAGAATCTCGGTCACTTGCGTTCTAGAGTCTTTAGAGTCGGACTTAGTTCAAACCCCGCCATGGCCCAGACTCTCAGCCAACAATGACCTTCTTTCAACTTCTATTTGGATTTTCTTTTGGTCAATATCACATAAATGAGAACCTTCGTGCAAAAGGCCTGTACGTGTTATCTGATGCCTCTATTAAGTAAAGTTGAAGGAGACCAATCTTTTCTGTCTTTATTAGCTCTAAGGGCTGCACTTCAGAGCATCCTGCGGCCATTCTGAGAAGCTTGGGTTGATACTCAGCCTTGAGAAACCTAACAATTCATTATCTATCCCGACACACAGCTCTTGAGGTTAGTGTCCCTTTCAGAAAAATAAATGCAGGGCTGTAAAGTAGACAAAGCAAAATCCCTGGTATGTCTCCTCTACCTTTGAATTCATAGAGAGTAAATCTTTATGGGGGCTGCTTACATTAGACAAATAGAAATAATGTGGGGAACGGGGAAATATAGTAGAAACCAATGAGCCCAAAGAATCAGTTCAGGCACTATGATTATTCTTGGGAAAACAGAGATTTGAGTGGTTATATTCTTCTGTGTTATAATGCAGAAATAATCAGAATGAAGAAAAAAACAGAATCTTTATGAGAAAAATAATCAGTAGAATTTAAAAAAACTAGTGGTTTATCATTTGCAAATATTATGTGTGTATACCTTTTTCATTTAATTTTTGTAGTAGATGAGAACTGTAAAAGCTATAAATTGGGAGATTTTAAGTTCAAATACGCATCCCTAATGGAAGAGAATAAAAAGATCAAGAAGTGGTCCTTTCCATTATAAACAGAGTAAGAGGCATGCCCTGGTGAGGAATGGTTTGGTCTGCCGCCTCTGGAAGACAGTCAAGACACATTTCAAGAGTCTGGGTTTGTGACCTGTGGCAGGCGGAACAACCAAGGTGAACTAAATAGAAATAAAGATGCATCCTCCTCTTCTCTCTTCCTGCCTTCATTCCTGCCTGCACCTTTCCTTTACAAACAAAACAAAACAAAGTAAGAAAGACTCTGGTTCTTCAAAATACAGACTAGCAGTCAATTTAACTTCATCTGTGAGTACCTACTATGCTAGTTCCTTTAAAACAAACACTCAAAAAAACCAACAAGTGAAAAGAAAAATTTGGGAGCCTGTGTCTTCAACCTGCTTAGTCTTCAATACTCGCACAAAAGAGGGGAGGAATGAAACAAGATATCAACGCAGTTGTTCTGTGTCATCAAAGAACAAGGAATGAACAGACCACAGTAGTTAGAACACGGCTCATGGCAGTATCTGAACATAGTTAACTGAACACCAGAGCAGCTGACATTTATTCAGCGTGAACACTGTCACAGACACCATCATCTCATTTAATCTTCACTAGGATACCAACATATAGGTCTCATTATGGAGAATGAATGAATGACTAATAAAGGTGTGGGACAGTTTAAACCACTTGTCCAAAGTCAAATTCCTTGCTGTGGAGAAACAAGATTTGAAGCGCAATTTCTCTCTAACTCCAATATCCAAGTGTTTTCAACCATTTTTTTAATGTGACAAGTGGATCTGTGAAAGGAGAAGTCGAAGGGCATGAGGGTGGCAAGGAGTAGGGGCAGTGTGTGAGGAGGGATGGCGATCACAGGAGCACAGAGAGGGGATGGATATGGTGCTTGGGCGGGCGGGTGGCGGCAGGTGGCAAGGAGGACACTGCAAAGACCAACCTGCTGGGAGATGCGACTGAGGTGCTCAGAGGTCCTCTAGAAGACAAAGGGCATTTTAAACGTGGAGTGGACCTTGAAATGTCTTTCCCTTCTCCTTTCAGTTGTTGCTTTGGAATCGTAACTAGAGGAGTCAGCACTTTTGCTGAAGTTCAACAGTTCAAACACTGGCAAAATGCCCTCTCTGGACAATGCTCCTCTCCTCCACCTGCCTTGTGCTCACGGGCCAGGCTGGCCAGGAAAATGTGGGCACGTGACTCACAGCAGATAAACAAGTGTCTTCAGTGGATGCAGTAAACCCTACCAAGGCCCATGTGTGGCAGTGACCCTGGTGACTAGGCTCCTGGATTGGTCTGGAAGGCAACAGAAGCAGGACTTTCTCCATCATTAAATGGGACAATGAGCTCGAGGTTTTGTTTTTGAAATACTCACAGTTTTTCTAGAAGAACTTTGTATTGTTCGTCTCCTCTTCCCCCTTCTACCTCTTGGTCCAGCTTGGTGATCAACTCATTCTCAAACTGAAAGCAGAGTCAGAATTTCAGAGAACGTCACTGCCTTATAAGATGACAAGACACCCACACCACCTTTCTGGGTTTGACCCCACCCCTTGGTGAGTTGTTTCCAACACATACAGAACAAGAGCACACATCCATTAATTGAGAAACGTTTCTGAACCAGCTTGTGTCACTCTGTCTTTTGCTTTACATTTACAAAGTTTCTTTTAAAATACTCAAACATTATTTTCCTATTTCAACTATAAACATAAAATCATTTAATAATTCTATTTTTATTTTTGTTGGTGTTTTGCCAATGTCCTCGTAACAGAATTATTCTTGTAGCGCTTCATAACTGAAAAATCTTCCCTTTAATATTGATATACTGTATAGATAAGGAAACTGAGGCACTGAAAAGACCTATCAGACAAAGTGAGGTTGCCATATTAGATACTCTGCATTCCCTCAGGGGCACTACAAGCAACAGAAGGCTTTCCCCTCCGTCTGCTGTATTATTCTTCCAGCTAAGCTGCAGCAGCGAGGATTACAATGTCATGATGTCGGAGCATTAATTATCCAGAGACAGAGTTCTGCGTTAGGAAACACAGGCAGCAGAGAGGTGGCTTCTAGGGAAATATCTGATTCTATCTGTAACTGCTTTATAAAAAGAAAGGCATAAAAAGCTTTTAGATCAACTTTTGTTTTTATTATTCAGGCTACTGCTTCTCTATATAGAAAGAAAGGAAATAAGCATTGACTACATGTCTTAGTAAGATTATAGGTCTACCATTCTTACCATGTGGAAATTGCCATTTCCACTGAAATTGAACTCACACTGCATCATATCAAAGAAAATCGGGATGGTGGCTTTCCGGAGCTCTACTTCGGGGGTCAATGTGACCTCCAAGATGGGACCCACCATAGATGGGATGAATTTTATTTTGTGGGGACCTGAAATGAAATTAAGTGAGAATATTAAGTACTAATTTCAACGGAAGTAAAGCGTTAAGAATCTTCATAAGAAAAAAAAATGTATTATGTGGGTAAATCCACTCAATTTAGAAATAGGTGACTAAATATTATATTACCATAACGTGGATGTTTTAAATAATAAGAGACAGATCACTACCACTTGAGACAAGGGTGAGAAACCTATATGCCAATGTTCACTTCCAGACACACAGACAAAAAACTCAGGCTTATTGCATTGAAAATCAAAAGAGAGTTATCATGGGATGCTTATCACACAGGAGTTGTGTATGCGCTCATCACTCACCCAGGTTATACCACATGTCCCGGATTCTAAAGCCGATTTCCTTCCTCATGTCCCCATATCTAGGAAGAAGAGGCAGTAGAATAAAGCACACAGGATAAAATGATGAGGGGAGTAAAAAAAGACCAAGTCCCTCTATGTCACATTTAATAACAAGAGCTTGCACTCCTCTAGGTCACATTTAAGGCAGGTTTTGAGGCAAGATCACTTTAGAGATGAAGTTGAAATTCAAACAAACCCCCTAAAGAGAACTACTAGGTGGGAACTTGAGTAGCTGAACCAGTGTCAAATGCAAATGCTGAAGAATAACTGAGAAGATGAGATGGACAAACTTCTGGAAGGGAGAAGCGTGAGAAACTCTCTGGTTGCTATTAAGCAAAGAAATACAACAAAACATAATAAACACTAAAATAAGGAGGATACATGAGGTATATGTGACTGATATCTAACAAACATGCTGACTTTATTATATGTGAGTGACCGTGTCCACACCAGCATGTTCTTTACAGCACTCTCACTGGGACACTCCACATACTCTGATTTTGCAAAACTGCCTCCACCCCCCAAAGGGGTAAAAATTGGTCCTGGGGGCAAGATAAGCTTACTGCTTTTATGTATAAATCACAGATATCCATATATTATATAACAGATAGCGTATGTATGGTATTAAATATTTCATGGGGGCTGTGACCAGAAAAATAACTTTTAAGACGGCCTGCTATAGCAGTCTCCAGTGGGAAGAACCTGGAGAAACAGACAGTGGTTCTTAGATGGAAGTGAATCAAAATCATCTGGAACGCTCTTAAAGAATACATATATAGGGAGCTAACCCATACCACATACCATATATCAAAGCTGGGGACTTGGAAAAAGAAAATGGTGGGTCACAAGCAAATACTGCAATGTTTCCAGAGAACTCTAACGTAGAACGATGACTCACTCTGTAACTACTATGTTTTCTATTCACGCTATTTTATACTAAACAGCTTTTGAAATTCTTCCTTTGGAAATACTTTCAGAGTTCAGTATAAAAATCATATTTAAAAATTCCTTTTACTATTCCAGATTAACAAAAATACTTCACCTAATTTATGAATAGCATTCGATGAGCACATGTGGTCAGTGTCCAGCACATAAGAGACAATACATGATAAACTACTCCTGCTCTTTATCAATACTGCTGATACTCATACAAATGAGAATCTTAAAAGAGTCATTCATATTTCTATAATCTTCATACAACTGGTTTTATCACCCAAGGTTGATATGCCTATATATTTCTACATGGACTGTAATTACAGTTACACTTTCCTTGGACCCAAAGCAGAATTATTAAACCTAACAAGTCACTTTATCCGTCTTAGTGTCAACTAACCTCATTTATGGCTGCTTAACCAAAATGAAATTCAATCATTAAAGAAATTATAGCCATTTAAAATATTCTTAGAAACATGAGACAAAAGGATCCATCTTAGAAAGCAGTTCTTTTTCAATACCACCTCTCGGAATCTACAGAAATAGGGAAATAAGTGTGGTCCAGTGGAGCAGTGGTTTGGTCACCTTCTGCTGAGATCACAGCTCACATACATCCCAGGGACCTGTGTTCGCAGCTGGGACTGGGGTGAACAACCAAGATGAATAAATAAACAAAATAAAGTGCTTCTTCCTCCTCTCTTTCTGCCTTTCTCTGCTCACCTTCAGACCTGCCTGTACCTTTCTTTAAAACAAAAAAGATGGGGAAATGGATTTATTTTTGTCTTTGAAAGCACAATGACTAAATCTCAGTGTTTAGTCATTCATCTCATTCATCTCAGTGTTTTAGGGAGACATCTGAGGCAGAAGGATGTTAAATAATTTGTCAGGAATCCCAGCTATATTGGCACAGAGAACAGAAGTAAACTTCATAGTCTTTAATGGCGAAAGTATCAAATACTTTTTAACTGCAGTTTCCAGGGTTTTAATGAAATTTCAATGAACGAATCCTGACATGGAAGCAATGAAGAGTTTTCCTAAATTGCTCATCACTCATGCATTAAGTCCCTTCTGAATTCGGACTCATAGATCTAGAGGGCATTCTGAGGAGATGAGTTACTCTTGGCTTCTCGGCAGAAGAGGCTGAGAGCAGAGATGCTGTGCCAAAGAGTGTTTTGTGAAGCATGAGTGAGAGGCCCGGGGTGGCCACGTGGGTCAGCTGCGAATGGGCCGTTCTCGGCACGGGGGCACTGCCAGCCTCCATGCCTCTCCAGGTATCGATTCCATTCAAAGAACTCGCTGGTTGATGGCAAATGAAAGGGGCCGTGAGAGAACAGATGTGAATCTGGGGAAATAAAGTCTACTAAATGATTATTGTAAGACCTCTTGACGCTCACAGCATGGTGTCCTCTGAACAGGAATTTCTGGAATACCAAAAGTCCTGCTCTGAATAGAAAGGCAGACTGGCCTTCCCAATGTCAAACAAGTTGAAGAGAACACTTACTTTTTCACAATTTTGTTGCGCTTGGCTTGTGAGAAGGTTTCAAGTTGAAGGGACTCATGGGTGAGAAATGCTACTGCCAAATGGAAATAATTGTTCCAGAGCTGTTCAAAATGAATTATGTGGGTGAAAGAAATGGAAAAGAACATTAATTAAGGTCATAGTAAAATAGTGCCATATGGTACAAGTCACTCACCAGGGATTAATGAAAATTTAAAAAAAAAAAAAAAAAGGAAAATCCACAAGACTTATTTTTTCTTTTTTGTCTTCCAATTATTCAGGTCTGAAAGTTTTGACACTTAATATTAAGGATTTTTTTTTAGTTCACATTATTCTATTTGTCTTTACTCTTGGGCTAAAGGAAAACTATTTCCAAAAGCATACCTAGAAGGCAGTTTTGCAGTCTGTATCAAAAGTCAAAAAATTCTGCCAAACTTTTGAACTAGTAAATACTTTAGGATCTTATTCTGGCAAAATAGTCATGGGTGTGAAAATATTTAAACAAGGTAAGTCTTCATTATGCTACTGAACGTAACAGAAAAAGAAAATTATCTAAATGCTCATCAGAATTTGGTTAATCATGATAGTCATACAATGAACTGTAGTCAGCCAGTAAAACGTGAAAATTTAACAGCATTGAAAAGATTACAGAAAAAGTAAAGAAAGAAGATTAATAGGGTATCAAAGAAGGGTCTAAATTGATTCCATTTTGCCATATATGTACATACACACATATACACATATACACGTACATGTATATAGGCGCAAATAATTATATAATCTCTATTTATGACGTTCTACTTTAAGGAGTTCCAAAGGTATGAACGAAACAAATGACATAGCCCGAGGACTTCAGCAAAAAAAAGTACACTAGACATAAGCTTCAAGGGAGCAGGGACCTTGTCTGCTGTCCCCAGGGCTAAACACAGTGCTGCCCTGAACATAGAAAATGCTAACAGTTGGGTGAGTGACTCAACGAAGATGGAGCTGGTGGCCAACTGCTTTGCTATCACTTTGGAGTATGTATACAAACTATTCTTTAGAATTGAAACCATTTTAGGTAGAGGAATTATCTGTGTATTTGTATTTGTATTAACAGGAGGGCAAGGCTATTTGTCTTTCAGTTTGCTTCTTTTTGCTTAGTTATATTATCTACAATTACCTTTGACATTTTAGAAAACATATTACTTGTACATAAAGAAGAAAAAAACCCTACTTTATTGTGTTTAAAGGACAGAGACACAGGTAGGTGAGCTTTAGGAAAGGCAAAAAGACAAGAAACCTTTTCATTTAAAAATGATGGCATCTGAGGTGATTATTGTAAAAATGAAACCGTGAATATAGCCTTGGCTGAGAACTCAAGAACTCTTAGGTGAATCGCATAAGTACCTGAAGTTCAAAGCCTGCCTGGTCCATGAACGATCTTGTGAGAACCTCAGCAAACTGGTTTATGGCACGGAGGAAAACCCTAGGAGAGGAAAACACGGGATAAAGAAGGCAGCTGTGTGTTTACCGAAACATTTCCCATCTATGTTAAAAAACAAACCAAACCAAACCTGGACTCAGCAACATAAGACCTTTTGATCTTTCAAGCTCCCTAGAGACTACTGGCAGAACAGTCTGCAGAGAAAGACACTGAAGGTCAGTTTCTAGAACTGACTGGAAGAGCTACTAAAGGCTGCAGCTAAACTGAGCCATTTGTGGGTAGAGCTGAGGCTCCAAACCATGGTTCCTTGCACTCCACACAATACCTCTCTTTAAAGTCTAAGGTTCTGATGTAATTTTTTCTCTCATTTGTACATAATTGGGAAGTTTTTCTAATCAGCTATTGGGAGCATTAATAATTTTTATAATTTACTTTATTTAGCTCTTAAAAATGTCAGAAGTTCTTTAATATATTTGTCCGGTTCATTTGACTTCCATTTCACAATACTGACTATGGGCCAGTACCTGCAAAGCATGAGCTTAGTAAGTTTTGTCCTGAAAGACATGGTTCCTCATCTTAAGATGTTTCCAATATGGTCAGATCATGCACAAACTGTGACTCTAACCAAGACCAAAGAAGGAACATGAGACATTCCATGCAAGGTTTCAAAGAGGGGTGAGAAATCACAGGAAAAGAAGACAACATCCCAGTCAGGAATCCTTCCTTTGGAGACTGCATCTGAGAAGGACCTCAGGGTGGCACGCTGATGGCGAGAGATAAGAGGGAAGAAGACACAGCAGGCAGAAGTGGCAGCTTAAAGGACAGCGCAGAGCAGTTCCGAGACCAGGAAGACGCCAGCTTTGTTGGGGGGCACTAGTGAGACTACAGCTGGAAAGGTGGGGTGGGCCAGGAAGTAGAGGACTTGGAGGTCACAGGAAAGATGATGCTGACAGCTACGAAGGCGGCCACGAGGAGACTAGTGGGAAGAGAGCAGAGAGCTGGACCAACTGCAGAAGCCCAGGTGAAATCTGGAATGTGAGCACGTGAGCCACTGTCCTGGAAGCAGAAAAATTCCAGCTTTACAAGATGGAGGACTTGAGGCACAGAGACTTAACAGCACTCAACAAAGGTCAGACAGCTAGTTACCAGACCCAGACCTTCAGAGTCAAAGGCCTCAGGCCCTGTCTGGGGCAGTCTCACCTGCTCTGAGTCATATTCATGACCATCCAGTCTTTGGCATAGACATTCTTTCCAATCAGATCCTTGAACATGATAAAAGTTTCCATGAGGAAGTCCTGCAGAAAACAGAGAGGGAATGTGTGGGGAAAATGTGAGCCACACTAAGTCCCCTCCCCTGACAGCACAAGGACAGGAAGGACATCCGAAGACAGTGTCCTGAGTCCCACAGTAACAGCCTATCGTCTCAATTAGGTTTTTAAAGATAACGAAACATTCCTACAGGGATCATATGATTTCATTTTTACATCAAATAATCTGGAAAGCAAGGACAAAAAATTGTTCCCTTTTTTCAAATGACAAAACTACAGTTGAGAAAAAGCACATGACTGTCTTAAGGATCAGAAGTTAGGAAGAGCAGGAGTGTAGGGCAGAGAACTGGGGGCTCTGGGTCCTGAGTTTAGAGTCATAATATTTTCAGTTTTCTGCTGACAAGTGTTGTCTGAATAGATCCACTGCACTTAAAATTAATTTACCAATGACTGCGAGAAAACTGGTATTTCTAATAACAACACTGAGTCCAATTCCCTTTATGATTCTATGAACATAACAAAATTGCTATAAATAAGACGCAGAATCAGGACTCTTCTTATTCCAGGAATGTTACCATGTGTAGCCTGGAAGAAGGCTCCTAGATGGTCCTTAAAAATAGATGACAGCAGTAGACAGTGAGCGCCAATAATTTGCAGCACCAGCACACAAAGCACAGTATTGGAAAACGGCTCTTCCACTCAAAAAGGAGCTTGGAGCAAAAAGTAACTCAAAAAATAGAACAATCAGACTAAAAACTAAAGTTTTGAAAGCTTTTTTGATTTATAGTTAGCTAAATTTAGACATGGTCCACTGGGATTCTGAAATGGAAATCTGGTGCATTTTCTCTGGCACTAAACTGCGTAGTTCTATCTTAAAGAGTTATATCATGTAGCAAAAAGAATACGGTGCTGAGGCCTGAATTCTATTTCTGACAATAGTCCCCTGAGAGACAGTGGTCCAGCTGGTTCCCTTTCTGTACTTTGAAAGCCAGACAACAGGAATGAGGCAATTCCGGCGCGAAGTCCGTGCCACCCCTGAATCTTCTGGTCCAGAGGAAAGTCAAACTATCCTATGCTCGAGGCTGAGATCACAGACATATTTTTTGAGTCTAAAATGTTTTCATTTACATTTTAACTGTGTCCACCTATTAACCTTTTCTTTCCAGTCAACAAGAATTCATGATTTGTGATGGAAGGATTAAGTCTAAATGCCATTTATCTTCTTCTGACACTGATGCTACATTTAACTCAGTAATCTAAGTAAATTGTAAACAGGTGATGGCATAATAAAGAACTTCACGTCTCAATGTCTTTCAAATGCTTTATTCAGAAGGCAGCATAAGAATAAGATGAACCAACTGGCAATCACAGGCCTGGCTGAATACTGAAGCTCTGCTTCTGGTGATTCCGGGTCCCTCTTAGGAAAAACAATCCTATTTTACTCGACAGTACAGGGGGAAGGAGCTCAGCACTGTTTTGGAATAAACAGGACCTAATTCTGCATTTTCCTTACATAATCAAGTCAAATGATCAAAAGTTTGAATACTTCCCTATTCTAATTGCTTTCTGAAGGAAATGTCAAAAAAGGTGACTATTATTTTTATATTAATTTATCTTATATTACAGTAACAACAACGAAATTAGCATTAGAAATAGCTGTTGTGCTAGAACTAACTACATACCAAGTACAATGCTCAGCACTCACCACGCAATTCTATCAACAGTAATTCACATTAACCCTCAAGGTGAAACCGAAGATTAATGAGGCTGAATAGTTTGTCCAAAATTTCGCAGAATGAAGTGGAATAGCTAGAATTCAAACTCAGATCTGGATGTTCTAAAGCCTGTATTCTTAGACTCATTACACATGTGTCTCTACCCTGAGCTCCTCTGTTCCTAATGCCCACACCTGGTTTCTGCAGGCGCACCTGTGTGGTCCGCAGCCACGCCTACACGTTGCTCTGTGCTGCCTGCCAGGCATGGCCTACAGGGGGCCACCAGCCTTCAAGGCTAGCCACGCACCTGGTCCTAGACAGCTCTGAGACATTCGTCACTGCACCAAAAGATGATAACGAGAGTAGTAGCAGCAGTAATAGGAGTATAGAAGTAGCGGTAGCAGTAATGCAGTAGCAGTAATGCAGCAGCAGTAATGCAGCAGCAGTAATGCAGTAGTGTAGAGTAGAGCAGCAACAGCAGTCTACTAGTAACAGCAGAAGTCTAGTAGTAGTAGCATAGTAGTAACAGCAGTAATAACAACTAGTGTAGGAGCAGTATAGCAGTACTAGTACAGCAGCAGCAGTAGTACTTATCTAAAAAAAGCAGTCTTTTCCAGTTCCTTGCATGTTCTACCAGCAGGCAGGAATTACTAAAAGGAGGGCTCCAGCAGGGGAGGAGCTGGCTGTCCCCGGTGCACCGGCCGTGTGCTATCAGTAGAGTATGCGCAGAAAATAAAATCTAGCGCAAAATGAAGACCATCACGTGCATAGATCTAGCATGTGCACGGATGACGGGAAGCTACCTGGAGCATAGGTGAGGAAAATGCACCGCCAGTATGTTAATCCAACCCCATGTCCAGCCCACCACTCAGAGGGAAGAAAACACCCTGATGAGCATTTTAACAGCCATTAACAATTCACTAAAACGAAAAATTCTGAAGAGGCAGCAGAGGCCTCTTAGGTAACTTTTGGTTGTTTGCTTAATAATTATGAGATCAAGTGTTTTTTCATTTCATTTTATTTTTTAGCTGTCCACACTGGCTGTTTATCCCTGGACCTGGGACTGGAACCCAGGGGTCTGAGGCTTGCTCCTCTGGAGGTGACAGAGCTAACTTACTCTACCAGGGCAGGTGAGAATGGTTTTTCCTGTTTAAAATCAAAGAGGACAGAATATTTTTAATTGATGATAACTTAAAAATGTCATAAGGGGTGAGCATTACCTCGTTTCCTTTTCCAGCAAATACTGAAAATGAAATCAACGACATCATGGAAGACTGCAAACCTTTGCCTCCTACAATCCTTGCCATGAGCAAATATTGGTACTGAAAATGAGACACTACCCTCTTTTTAGAGGAAAAAAAGATTGACATTTTCTAAATAAGAGCTCTCTCTAAATCTAAGAGACTAAGAGTTTCTCTGAGGACTTTGTGTATAAACAGCATCTTCTTCAAATTCCATTACAGCGAGAAAGAAAGAGCCAGCGCTTTCCCTTCATCACTGCGGACAGCCGCCCCGCACTACCAGTGGGTGGGATGGAAACCTGGAGTCTGGAATGCTCAGCTCTGGCGACATTTTTACCAAACATACAAAGGCCTAAAGTTACCAGGACCCTGTGAAGACTACTTACGATGATGTCTTGTCTGGTTTTGAAGGTGTTCATATAGTGGCTGTAGTGGCTGTCACTCATTTGCCGCAGGATGGCAATCATGCAGGCGACAAAACTCCCCTGGAAGGAGAACACAAACACAGATACAGGAGTCCTCAGACCACCAACTGACAAAACAAAGACTTGAATGTATGCGCTTTGGTTTTCCCCATTCAATTGCCTTAGCAGGGACCCTATCAAAATAGAAAAAATGTTGCATCCTAAAGATCCAAAGGGCGTGCTATGTACCTTATCAGCGTAAAATGACCTTCAGGGTTTGAGTTTAGGATCTTATTTATCCCATAAACATTGATGATGTGGGGAATCCTCCAGGTCAAGGGATACTGACTGTAGGTCTCTGCTAGACTTACTAATTAAGATGTAACAACCTGGTGCCCCAGGGTAGAGTAATTTTTTGGTTAGTAGCCTCTGGCTGATGCACAGTTTACATAGATCCCAAGGATGGGTTTGCCTCCTGGACCAGGAAAAATAACCAAGATGTACAACTGAATAAAAACTGTTTCTCTTTCCTCTCTCCTCCTGGCTGCCTGTCTACTTGCCTTCATTCTGACCTGCACCTTTCCTTTAAATTAAAAAAAAAAAAAAAAAAAAAGATTTAACAACTTGTGGCTTTGACTTTCATGGAGACAGAGTTGTATTACAAAAATCCATGGAGAGATGACTGAAGTATTTATAGTACTTAGATAAATTTGAGTTTGGAAGAATGCTAGGAGGAAAAAGAGTAGTAACGCTGAGTAGAGAAGAACAGTGAGAGCTTCCTGCTAGAACACTTCTATGTTAGTTCTCCAAGCCTAGAACCAACTCTCTAGTTAGTTATTACGAGTATGTTCATCATGTGTAATGTGGACCTGGTTTGAAAATGGGGACTGAAGAACTGATTGATTCACATTCCTATTTAGGAGGCCAGGAATAACATTTCCAATATGCCTTTCCTTAGTCCAACCATATTTGAACCAGTGGCTTTGCTTTCGAGTCACAGCTCAAATACCTAGGGGTAATATTCCTGTATTTATATAGTGTTATGAACAAAATGCAAATTTAAATTTATTTGGCACAAAGGAAATGAGGTAACTGTTCTTGGAATGCAGTGTATGAATTTTAAACACAAAAACAGTGCAAGACTACTCACATCTCCTCTGGAATTAATGTCTTAGTCTCTTTTGCTTAAAAACATTTATTTTTCTAATCATAAAGCAATGTAAATTTACTGCAATAAGGCTATAGCAAAATATTGCCAGGCTAGCATATAGTACACATTCACTCCAGCTTCTAACTACATCATTTTCCAGGTCCTTGACTATTTCAGGTACTGGAGTTTTATTTGATCTTATGGTTGATTAATTTTCATTTCCTTTGCTCTGAATGACATATTCTGGCTGTATATTTGTCAGCCACTTATTTTTCTCAAGCTATTCATTCATATTCTTTATACACTTTCCTATTAAAAGTTTTTCATAGTGATTTGTAATAGCTCTTTGTATATTAAGACTTCGCCAGTCACATATGTTAAAAATAATTTTTGTGGCTTAGTGCCTGACATTTAATTTGCTTATATATTTTTTCACATATATTTATTTTTTTTACCCAGAAACATTTTTTTTAATTCTTTCAATTAAAAATTTATGAATCCCTTTTCTCCTAAAAACAAGTATTTATTCATTTCTTTTCTTCTAGCTTCATCAATATTTTTTTTCAGGTTGAAGCCTTATTCCAACTGAAATTAGTTTTGTGGGTAGAACATAAAAATTAAATATATTTTCCAATATTGTTCATTAATTTTCAAAATAGCATTTATTAAATATCTTCATTTTCTCTATTGTGAAATAACAAAATTTTCACACAATCTAAAGTTCCCTTTTAAATTCTCTCAGCTTTGTTCTGTTGACAGTGCTACTTTACTGCATGAATACAAACTATTTTAATTATTGTAGCATTATACTTCTTAAAAAATCTAACAGACAAATCCTATTACTTTTACTTGATTATTTATTTTTGTGAATCTTGTATTTATTTTTACCTTCAAGTTTTATGACTAAATAACTTTTTTCTTCTATAATATCTAAGTAGCTACTGTTGCTATTCAGAAGTCATTGAATATTGTTTGATTTTTCTGAAACCAGCTAGTTTAGTCAACTGTTAGTTTTATTAAAATTTCAGTTAACCCTGAGTTTCTTAGATATGATAATCATTTCAGTTAAAAATAATGACAATCGTGATTTTCCACCCTTTTTCAATATTTATACTTTAGTGTATCTTATTACAGTGGTTAGAATTTATAGAGAAATGCTAAACAACAGTACTGAAATTTAACCACTTGATTTTCCTTTTTATGACTGTAAAGTATTATGTAGCTTGTTGGCTACCTGTTAAAAATGTCCTCACTCTAGATGCTACATCCATCATGCATATTTTGACAACTATGGAGACAGTTATAAAGATTTTTTTCTCTTACTGAATGATTATATTTTATTAACAGATCCTATAATATTAGAGCTTTCTTGAATACCTGGAATAAACTGTATTATCATTTTATACACACACACACACACACACACACACACACAATTTTTCTTTCTTTTTTCAAGGAAAGATGCAGGCAGGAATGATGGGATAAAGAGAATGGGGGAAGGAAGATTTACCATTTCCTACTTAGTTGTTTATCCTGGCTGTTCCCCTCGTGCTCTGGGTCCTCGGCATGCACGTGAACTACATCTGGAGGCCTTACCAGCTAGGCAGCCACGGTGCGCAAACATTTTTTTTAATGCTTATTTCTCTTTGTGACTGTGTCTGTGTCTCTTTGCATATCTTTCCCTTTATTGTTTTCAAATCTTTCCACTTTGCTTCTTTTTGGTACCTCTATCATGACATGGATCTCAGCCATTCCTACTCCTATTGTCTTATTTTAACAGAAATATGATGGAGATATTGCCACTTTTACATTAAAATCCTCACCCTTCTCTCCAACTATATCTCTTCAAAGAGTATTTTCTATAATCATTTTCTAAACATGGTCATCAATCTGCTCTTCTATATATATTTTGCAAATACAAGGTGGATATCTCTTTCCAACAGTAATGAATGGTATAGCTAGTGTCTTTTTCTTAAATTTCACAAAATTTATGAAATGCTTTAAAGACTGACATATATTCAACAGTTCTTCAAATCTTTTTTTTACTTCTTGATTGAAGTCTCATTAAATCTCTTAGTAATTCAAGCAGATTGTGAAAGGATCAGTGAAGTAATACTAATTTTACAAACACTTTTAACACTTCTTGGCGGATCAGGGCTTAAGACCGTGCCTGGGAAGAGGCCCACACCCCCAGGTTCATGACTGGGGGTGGGATACAACTGAAAAAACAAACAAACAAACAAACAAAAACACTTTTAATGTCTATTGCTAATCATATAAATGATTTCACTGGTTCTCTCTCCTAAGTCACTCTTATTTTCTAATAATAGTTAAAAAGATAGATCAGGGAAGCTATGTATTCTATTTTTGTATAAGTAGTTCACAGCAATATTATCAAGGAACAGAACTCAGGAGATAGCTAGCATATTTTTAAGTGTTCTCACTCTTTCTGTTGGGAAAGAAATTAGCATTTTTTGTCAACAATTCTACTGCTCTGAAGGTAAGAATCTTGCATGTACACGGGAAATTCTCTGACTTCCATACTCACTTCTATGTGAGCCCTGTTTCTGCAGACACTTCCCGGAACCATAGACCCATGGAAAGTATACAAGTCTGATCCCTTTTATAATAGGCTTTGGCCATCTGGGTTTTAATGTAGCAGGAAGGCAGTTGCCTTAAGAAATTTCTTTTTATTGTTTTTGGATCAGCTCTATCACCCCTATATAAGTCTCATGAAGGACACCTTTTAGGCCACAGAAGGCACTTGCCCACTTATCCACATGACTCGCTCTCTCACCTTCAAATTTTTGCCTCAATTTTACTTTTTCAGGGACGTCATTCTTAACCACTTTGCTTAAATTTGTGACTTCTATATCTTGATTTCTCATTTTGCTCCATTTTCTCTCCACAGTATTTATTTTATCCTAACACTTATTTTATCATGGTCATTGCTAGAATGCAAGCTCCCTCGGTGGCAGTGATTTTTTGTGTTTTGTTCCCTGATACATCTATAGTGCTAAAAATAGTGCCTGGCTTATGGTAGTTTCTTATTACACATTTGTTCAATAAATGAATGGTTTTTACTTACTATAGTAATTTGGGGTAGTTCTTTGCCAGTGTCCTCTAATTAAAGTCTAAGTATAGCTTTTATATTGCAACTAAAAGATGCTTCGTGTTCATGATACAATGGGGCCTTTCAACAGGTACCTCTAATCTCAATTACATTTTTTATCTGACAGGTATTTAGACAGAGCAGATGAAAATAAGAGGCCAGAGTCACACTGTCATCTCTAAGAGCATGTTAATCACAAGTTCTTCAAAATATGTAAAACATGTGTTTTTCAGCAGGAACCAAAGGGGCAGGACGGTCCACAAGTTAAACATCTGTAAGATGCTAAACATCAGTGGTGACACGAGGAAGAAAGTGGGACTTTTCAGAAACCCTCTCATCGTTACCACAGCATATTGATGAAAAATATTTTTAGGCTTTTTGGGGGTGACAGCATGCACATATGTGGCAATCAGGCTGGTCACCCAGGCTCAAACCCCCAGTTCAATCACCTGGTGGGTCTGCAATCTTGGGCCATTTTCTTATTTTATCTTTGCACATTTCCTCATTTACAAAGTGGAGCTAGTGAAAGAATTAACTCATAAAGACTGAGGTGCAATTTCAATGACAGGTAAAGTGCTTAAAATAGTTTCTGAGACACACGATAATCAGCTAATCAGTGCTAATTAGCATCACTATAGCAAGAAGTATTTCTACCACGATTATTACTACTACTACCATTCTAATAAAAAGGAATCCAGCAGAATATGTGTATATGGAGAATTAAAACTAAATTGCTTGAAATAATAGAGGAAATGCTGGATGTGGCCATTTTCTACTCACAAAAGGTCATAATTTCCTTAAATAAAATATTAGAAAAACATTTAAAGAGTAAAGGCTTAACCTACCTAGGGTGCCCAAATGTCTCAGCTGGTCTCTGTTCTGATGTATTATAACAGGCCTTTGTTCAACTTTCACTATGAGCAATATTCCTTGAGAATGGACGGCCATGCTTTGTTTACTAAAGCCTTAATAGCTCTCTCCCACCTCAGCCTCCCTGCATCATTTTGCTGCAGTAGAAAATCACTATCAGAATCAAGATTGGCTCAAGATTATAACAAGAGTCTCCCATTCGAAGTGGGCTGTAAAGTTCTAGACCCCTCTCTGTGGCCCCAGGGGCCATGCTGCACAGTCTGCAGGGCTGACATGAACGTAATCTGAAGCCACTGGAAGGGTGTGGGGGCCCTCCAAAGCAGCAGGGGCAGTGTGATCCCCTGAAGAGACAGACACTCACGATTTGGGGAGACTGCCGGCTCATCCCAATTACGGTTCGGTTAATTCTTCTTAGAAGCCGTTCCATTATCATCTGTATGTGCATTACCGTGGGGCCCTGAGGAGGAAACACAGGATCAGATACTTTTTCTGACTCAGTTGCACTTTCCTTTAGTAAACTTTAGACAGATGCAATTTCTCTCTAGATCTTATTCTGGCTCTTCCTTAGGAAGCTGTCTTTTGTCCAAGGGGAAACAGTGGCATCACAGAAGAACACGCCATGACATGAAGGAACACATACTCAGTTATAACACTGAAAAGGCGAGTGCGGGGATGCAGGGGCAGAATGCTCCCCAATACCTACATCTTCCATGCTCACTGAATTCACTGTGGCCACTGACTCAACAAATCCTTTGCAGGGGGACCCTCATTAATAAGATGTACTGTCGTAGTGCTGGGCAGATCAAGTTGCCCAGGACAGTAAGGCATATGCATAGGAAGTGAAAGGCAAAAATACAAAGTTCTTGCTATCATCCATGGTAACGGACGTGGGTGGGGGGCAGGGCGGACAACAAATTTAAGTCTAGGAGGCCATTATGGATTGAATATTTGGGTTCAAAATTCATGTGTTGAAGCTGTAACCCCAAGTGGCATAGTATTTGGACATGAGGCCTTTGGGAGGAATTTCAGTCATGAGGGCAGGGCCTTGGTCAGACGGGATTAGCATCCTTATAAGAAGAGACACCAGCGTGCTAGCCCTTTCTCTCTCTCCATGCCCACACCTTGAACAAAGGCCATGTGAAGACATAGAGCGAAGGTGACTGTCTACAGATAGGAATGAGGGTCCACAGAGGAACCAATCATGTCTGCCCACTGATCCAGAACTTCCAGCCTCCAGAACTGCCAGCAACACATTTCTGCTACTTACGCCACCCAGTCTTCGGTATGTTGTTATGACAACCCAAGCAAACTGATGCAGGGAGCTTATATTCAAACTCTGTCATATGTGACTTTGAGCAATTATTAAATTGGTTGAGCTTTAAATTTTATAGCTAAAAAAAAGTTTCCGTTAGAGAAATTATTTGAGCTAACATATACAGCAGTGCACCATAAATGTTTATTTTTTAGATTTCCTTCTTTCCTTTTTGGTGACTTGATGCTATAATCACTCAGGTCTTATTTGTCAATATTCAGACTGCCTTTCCAAAGTCTTACTTATTTTTGGTTTATGAGAGATATCTTGAAACTCCTAGCTAATGCCTTAAATAATTAAATCACTGCTAGATGTAATTTTATTAAAACAGCAATATTAGTTAGCTTTCCCTCTCTTCTTCCCTTCCTCGTTTTTTTTTATTATTTAACTACTAATGTCTCATTTATTTTAATAAATGTGATTCACAAAACCTGCATTTTACTTGGTGATGCTGCCTTCATCCCTACACATAACAACTGCAGGATGCAGAGCTGACGAGGTGCATAAATCACATGTAGGTCCATTGTGGAGGTATGGAAACAAAAAAGGCATCCTCTGAGTCCTTAAGAGACCTAGTCTCCTCTAGTAGGAGATCTGAGGCATGACTGTAAGTAAGAAACACAGGCTCCTACAAGGGCAGCCCCGTGAGGGCAGAGTGCTGCTTCTTGTCCACTGTTGCATTCTGACCGTCACCCAAGTGCCTGCACGGGGATGTTTAATAAGTATTTGTGAACTGAATCCAGAACTCAAAGGACAAAACTCAAGCGTATTGAAATAGAAATAAGGAGCGTCCACAGGGAGCAGCCGGTGTAGGGATCTGGGCAGGACTGTACCAGCAATGACTTCATGGAGCTGCTTACTGGAGCTGGGATTTGAAGAAAGACAACTTAGAGATGAAGCTTTGAGCAGAGAGGAGGAGGGAATCCTGGACACAGAGAAAGGGCATGAAGAATAAAGGCAGCAGTTAGAGCCTTGGATTAACTCAGGAGATGAGGGGACCTGGGAAGACATTCAGAGTTAGTTTGTATGCTTATGACATACCATCATCAAAGAGAAAATATTAAACTTATTATTACTTCGACAAAACGTCAAGATCAATAATTTTAAATCGTCTCCACTGGTTATAGAGAACATTATGTAAGACAAAAAAAAAGTCAATTAAATCTCCTAATACAGGATGCAAATATATTCAAGTCATTTTCAAATAATCCTTTTGTGTGTAAGATCCTATATATTAAGAAAGAGGATCAGAGGTACAAGAGACCCCAGAGGCCATCAGGAAAAACTCCTACATGTTACTGATTAGGAAATTGAGGCACTCAGTGGAAACAGATTTGCCAAAGGATAGAGAGCTACGGGATGAGTAATACTGGGAGTAGGAACGAAAGGGTCTGATCCCCATGCTTCAGACTGACTTTGATCGCGGACTGTAAGCTGTCTAGAAATGTCTAGAAAACTGGAGCCAGAACTAAACCACAGTGGCCACTATATTGTTGCCAGCTTTATGGGGCTTGGAGTTTATTTTAGTGTTTTAATTTTGGAGTCCTAAGCATTTATTTTTAAAAATTATTATTCTTGGCACACCCCCTTGACTCAGCAGCTACAGTGCAGGCCATGTGAACTCCAAGTATCTAGGTTTGAGACCTGAGGCCAGGCCAGTAGAAGGGAAAACAAAAAAACAAAAAATGAAAAATATTATCATCATTACGATGTGATTGGTCACATTTATGTATTTGTTGAAAAATCCTTAGTTAGGAATAATATCTCTAATGGCAAAATTTCTTGGGAAAACTTATTCTACTTTAATGTTATTTCTAGAAACATATCCAGACAAAAAATAGGGAATGACCGACAACTGATATCAAATAAATTATACAGTTAGTAAAATGGCGTACAGGGGCTCAGGGAAGGGAAGAGACATGGGGAGGGCGGCAGGTGGAGAAAGCAACAGTGTCCTCCTGTATGTCTGGGGCTGAGGCATGAATTTGCAGAAACACAGATGCGCCCTTGTGACAGAGTGCAGGAGATGAGGCAGGCTGGACCTTGGAAGGTGAGCTAAGAATTAGCTGTGGAAAAATGTAGAGTGCTCTTCATAGCCTTTATTTAGCAGGATGGAAACTAAAGATATGGATAAAAGGATTTTGGACAATTGTGCCAGATATAATACAGGCAGTGACTATGGTCAGGGGCAAGAGCCTTTTCTTCGGAGCTCTCAGTAGCTCATCTGAACACATTCTGCAAAGTTCTCCAGCCTCTCTGAGTGGAAGCGATGCTGGACACCAGTAGGCTGAGCTTTTCTAGAGCAGGGCGAGTCTAGGCAGGTTCAGTCTTGGGTTTTTGGTGGGGAGGGGTGCTGTTTCAGTCACAGAGAGAGTAAGAAAGCCACAGAGGTCACGGTGATAAGAAAATGCTAGGTCTCCAGAGGAAAAAGAGTGGTATCAGAGAAAAAAATGAAAAACGAAAATGAGGTCTCAGAAACTTGGGTATATCTGCAGTTGGGTTGCCAGGAACCAAAGCTATATAGCACTTTCTGCACCAGAAGTCTAAACAAGGCTCTGGTTCTAAGTCCTCTCAGAGATCTCAATGGTCAGTAAGAGCGCAGCTCAGTTAGCAGCACGTCCCAGCAATAAACAGAACTCTTCCGGAGCTAGATCTGCATCGCAAGGTTCGGCAAGGAAAAGGTTCCATGATCACTTCTAAAATGGGTGCAGTTACCCTATTAGAACCCAGGTTCTAAACTGCCTGCACCCAGCTTCAGACCAGTCACTCTACTGATCTCGTCCTAGCCAAAGGGACCAGTGCGAGCTGTGGTCTGTTCTTGTGATGATTCGACTCACCACATCCTTCCCGTCCAGCACTTCCAGGATATTGCTCAGAAGCTGTGAGCTGGCTTCATGGTCAGGCCGGCTGGAGTTGTCATCGAACTGGCCACTGAGCTGGTCTATGAGCAGTGGCAGCAGTACATCTCTGCACTCTGAGAAACAGCAAACAGACAGCTCATGAGCTGCAGCCATGACCAAGCCGCCAAACCCTTCTCACAACTCTGCCTGTTCCCACAGCTCTGAGCTCTGGACTCAGCCCTGCAGGGTTGGGGCCCCCGGCCAGAGGAGCACATGGTAATAGGCTTGGCACTTACTTTTAAAAACTAAGAAAATGATTCCTGTCATAGGTACAAAAAGTTGATTTAGTCATTTCTTCAGTTTTTAAAAAAATTGCCAACTTCATTCATGAATGTGAAGTCATATGAAACTAATAAAGTAAGCAAATGGTACACTTTAAAAACGTGGAGAAATGTACTATAAAATTACTACAAGTAATGAGCTTCCCTAATATGGTTCAATGTATTTCACAGTAGGTTCACAGTAAGCACGTGGACTTTAGAAAGAAAGGTACCATCTGTCTATTATGTCTTCTTTCTGGGAACTCTTCTGATCACAAACACTATTTTGATGAACACAGACACTAACGAAAAGGACTGCCAGCAGCGATATTTCTTCTCATTAGAAATCTAGTGTGTTTGCTCACGTGCTCAAACACCCCACCTTTGTTGTCTTAATTACCTCAGCATCTGTGTGGGCAAGAGATGGCTAACACTGCATTTTCTACTCGAGTATTCACTAGCTTTTTATACCGTCTCCAACCATGTCTGCGCAACAGTTCAAATTTCTAAGCACACATTCACAATCAGAAAATATCAGAGCCAATAAAAGGCTACTGATTTACTCTCATTCAAGTCCTTCCTTTCTAGAAAGGGAAGCTGAGACTCAGAAAAGGGCACTCATATGTCTGGTTACGTAACTACACAGGAGCAAGGCCAGGAGGGCCTCCCTTCAAAAACCCACTCAACCTTTCCCATTTCTGAGAAGTCCTGTCGGCCATCAGACCATGCAAGCAATGTAAACATGAGGTGTCCCTCTGGCACTCCCTGACCTGTTGGTATACATTCTTGCAAGGTTTGTGTGCACTGGGACAGGAACACAGTGACAGAATTAGTAGCTACCTGCTAGACGCTAGTGTCACAAAATGCAAAGTATTTTGTCAGTGTTAGAGTTTTCTTCCCCTCTTCTCCCAGCAATATCTTGGTAACTGGGCTCCTTCTCCCACCAAATGCTCTGATTTATAGTGTTTGCCAGTTTCCATGGCATAAATAGTCTCACCGGCGTTGGTTTTCAGCTACCGATATGCTATGAGCACTGAGATGCCCATAATCAAGAATCCGGGGCCAGGGACAGGGGCGTCTAGTGTCCTACTGCACTGCTGTCCCTGACCCTGGTTTTTGAGACTTTATAACCAATATTTACAGGTCGAAGAGAATGCCTTTTTTTTTTTTTTTTTAAATCTTTTTCTGCTTGCCTGTTGCGCTTTCTGGGGCTCCTGTTTTGAAGTTAAAATTCTCTTAATAAACATTTGTTGATTGCTATAATTAAAGATTAAAGGACACATGATTTTGTTTTTCAGGAACCACTGGAAATAGTGAACTGAACTCCGCTTCTGCTTAAAACCAGTTTCCCACAAGATGCTAAAGAATCAACAAGGAACTGGTGAGGATATTAATTAAAAAAATTTTTTTAAAGGTGAAGTGTTGGCTGAAGCAGTAGCAATTCTGGAGGAGGCTGACCTGACTGCTGAAAGAGATTGCTCTCGACGATCTTGGTCATGCAGTTCAGCTTCTGGCGAACTAACTGGTTGTCAGGAATGCTTTGAATGAACTTGCAGAAGAGGACGCTGGAAGAGAAACCCCAGTGGTTAGTGTTTTCATTCTGCCAAATTGAGGGCATCATTACACCTCCCTCCTGTGCGCTGAGACCTGGGCACGGAGTGGTTTACCTGGAATTCTCTCCCAAATCAACTAGTTTGTCTCTGGGAAGCAAAGGAGGGATAGTATTCTGTGCTCGCCCAGGGCTCAGCTTCAGGGCTGACTGCTCAAACGATCAGAGTGCACCGACTGCATCAAGGCTTCTCAGCCCTGCCTGAACTCGGCTTCTGCCAAATCCCTTTCTGTAGAAGCACCCAATGCTGGTTTGTGTCTGACTGTGCATGCCTGCAGCACTCAGGTCTAGGGCTGGAAGCATATTACATTTACATACATTACATATTACATTTCTTCTATTGTTAATTCTATGTCTGCATGTCTCACTTCTCTGAGAAACTGTGAATGGCTCTCAGGGGCAGGCTCTGTGCCTTCTTTTGTGTCTTCCACAGTACGAAGCACAAAAAGGGACTCAGATAATACATGTCAGAGGAACAGAGCATGTGCAGCAGCCCAGGCTCTAGCCTCGCAGGGGGCTGCCTCCTTTAAAGGCAGGAAACGAATGTTTTTTTACGATTCTTCTTGTTTTCCACTTACCTGAGCTCTACAGGATCAAATACAAGTTTGACGTCATTAATTATGCTCGGAAGGTACTTCAAAGCTGCCCCCTGCAAGAAAGACACCAAAGGCAAATTCAGTGGCCAAGTAGGACAAATACAGAGCTTATTGCTTGATCCCAGGAAGCAATGGCTATTGCTTGGATCTTCAAGGGCACTGCACACAGAGGTTCTTGTAATGCAGAGGAAAGCTGAGGCTGCCATCCACAATCTCCTAAAACCTTTCTCCAGGAAACTCAAGAGGGACAGAATTTTATCTTCACTGCCTACAGGCACTCTCCACTTGGAATTTATCTTTCTATCTAAGGCAGTGGCTCATATCTTTATGTCTAAGAACACTAAAATTCATAGTCTCAGTGAGCACGTGCATGATATATTTTAGAAAGTGTGAACCTGGATATTCAAAACTTACACTGCTTTGTAAACTCCAGCTACAATACAAAAATTCAAATTGGAGTCTTTCAGAGATTACTAGTGTACATTTTAAAAATAGATAATGACAAAAATGATGGTGACCGGCTGTCTCCGAAGATGGGAGAACTAGAAATGAAAACATTGCAGGATTTATTGGCTGAATTCACAGAGGGGCACAAAAACCATTTAAGAGATGTCTACAAGAGTAGAAGGCCTTTGGCAAACTGACAAGGCAGCAAATGTACATACAAGTTAAAGCATATTTTCCCTGTACTTTCTAGGAGTCACCCTAAAATTCCCAAGCTATTCAGAAATTATGATTCACTTTGTTTCTCTTCCACCACAGCCAGTTCTATGCTACCCCAGAACATCCTCACTAGCAGCATTGAGAGTTACTCATAGTGACATCATGCTGACCTTGATCTTGACTGCTTCCTCCAGAGGCCTGTCCATCAGCATATTGAAAGAGAGAAATAACTGGCGAATTGAATTGTTAAATTCATCTCCGGTTTCGCTTTGGCCGTAAACTCTTAACAGAAAAAAAAAGATAAGTAGTCAGATTATCCATCTGTAAAAGATATTTCAAATTGATTTGTTTCCTAAACAAACAATGCTGGAGGCCCATGCATCACTGATCACCACTTTGAATTGTGCAGAGAAGTCACACGGTGCTCTCAGGTGGTTTCAGGGAGAAGCTCAGCTGGCTAAGAAGATACTCCCAATATGGACAAAAGCAGGATTGAAATCTCTCTCCATGATGATCAGCCTGTTGGGAAGGATTCTCCTGAAGATCTCTGATCACCACGCTCTTGGTGATAACCTTGAACCTTGTGGTCTGGGGGCATTTCCACAATGAGGGGAGACTAACAGGAGGATGCTTTGTCTGAAACAGCAGGCGAGGCCTGCCTGGTGACCTCCCTCAGCTCCTTCAGGGAGTGTCTAGTCAGCAAGAAGTCCCCTCGCTCACTTCCCTGACACTCTAGTCTCTCCTTTATTACCCTCTCTTTTCCTCCCTCATTCTCTTTTTCTCCATCACTAACATTCTATCTTCTCTAATCAAGTCCTAGACACTGAACTCGAAGTCCTGGATAAAGGAGAGAGAAGCTCTTGAATACAGAAACATACTGAGTGCAAGCCTATTTACAAGTGCAGGTAGTGTCGTTCTACCCACTGACCTTGGCCACGTTGGTGCTGACCTGATCTAAAGAAAAGGTCCCAGGAGATCAGATAGCCACATCTTCACTGATCGGTGCTTGTTTTCACTAGAGAACTCTGCTACTCTCCTTCAGCTGAAAAAAGTTGATTCTCAGAAGTAGAAAGCAGGAGACATTGGCCCATTTCTCATCAACACAAGTCGCAAACTGTAGTACAAGTGCATATACACTGGGTGGCAATATCACCACCAACTGGTCAAGAGTAGAGGCAGTCTGAATTCAGAATTTTATCCATACACGCATTGACACAATTGGTCTCCATTCACGTTTAACCTTACGTGGGGCCCATGGAATATGAACTCCTCTGAGAAAATTATTCAATCAGAAGGTTACTGGTAACTTTCAACTCATCCGTTTTGCAAAACTAGAACTTTAAGAAATTTAGCCCATAAGCATCTCAAAATTAACATACCCCAAAACAGAACTCATTTGATTTTCCTGCTCTCCAAATCTCAGCAAACAGCACTCAAAATTCAGAAGTTATCTATGATTCTTCCCTTCTCTTATTCCTCTGTCAAATCTGTACTCCAGTCCTCTTATCTTCCGGTCAGCCCACTGTCTCCACCTCTCTGGAGATAAAGCCACCCTTTCTCACACTGGAAAGATAACACTTCAAATATTCCATTTTCAAAGACTTCCATTTTCCTCCCAAGAGATGAGATGGTCATTTTAAATGTAAACCCGATTTTATTACTTCTCTAATTGAGACCCACCCCACTACCTGCCCCCACCACTGCCACCCAAAGGCTTCCCACTACACTTAGAATAAAATCTAAACTCCTTACAATGGCCAACAGGCCACTCCCGGTTTCCCATTCCTGATCTCTATGCCCAGCATTTTCTTTCGCTTCCTCACATGGGCCACACTGATGGCCCTGCAAGGCTTGCCTCAGCACTTCTTGCTCCTGGATGTCTCTCCCGAGTCCGTCACCTCCTTGTTTCTCAGGTTCAATTCAAATGTCAACAACCACAGAGGCCTTCTCTGACCAGCCCAGCTCCAGCAATAGTCCCTGTCACTGTCACCTCTCTGCTTCCCTCATCGCCCTGATCAATCAAGATCAATCAATCAGGAAGATCCAATGGGTTCTTCCTTACTAGCTGCCTCCCTGGCTCTACGAAACCCACAAGTACCATCAGAGTAGGAATCTTGTCTGCTGCTAGTGGCCAGGACAATACTTGGCACCTTATGTATGTGACTAAAAAAAGACTAATATGAGACTGGGGATTAAGATCAAGCTTTTTAATATGGTCAATCTACAGTTTAGATTTTCCCCTGGAGTCTCCCTAACTGAGACAAAGGCTAGTCAGGTAATGAACTCAGAAGAATTCAAGCTCTGATGAGAGCAATAAGGGGATGGGGGGCTGGATGACATTTCAGGTGCAGCCCCCGACAGGGCCAGTTACCTGATGTGCTGGTCAGATCTAAGCAACAGGAGGGTGTAGACTGAGGGCTCATTTCCAGCTCCTGCTCTTCCTTAATGAGAAAACATTAGAGGAAGACAGCCACAGGCTGGCCTGGAGGGACAAATTCAACACCACACTCTCCTGGTTCATCTCAACTCTCCTGGCCCCTTAACCACCCTCCTTTTGGTTTGTCCACTGTTCTCATCCTATCTGATGGCTAAAATGATGGCCTGGACACACTGCAATATTATAAACAATGACAGAACCAGACTAGTAAATCACCAATGGAAAATATTTTTACATTTCATAAATTACAGTTTCCTGATGCTTTCAACTGCTGGGCATTGGTGTTTGCTATATAAACAAATGCTTCAGCAAGGGAACGGTCTTTTGGTAGACACTCCGTTCCCTAAGTGAATATATGGAAATTGAGTATAATTACAAACAAAAAGGAACTAACTAAAGAAAAAAAACTGAAGAGAAAGAGTCTAAGAGATTGTATAAAGCATGTACTGGGGGAACACTGCTTGCTTTTACTAGGAGGAAAAGAATCCACCCAGTAAAACTTTTAAATCATTAAATACTTTTAAAAAATATAAAAATATACAAATTAATTTTAGAATCTTTAAAAATGTAGAAATAAATCTATTTAAAACCCTCAAATATAGTTTTATACCTAGTAACAATTTTTGCATTTACATACCCAGTTTCCAAAAGTAATATTTTTGAAATGAGATTACCTTATGTTTAGTTTTCTTATTTCTTTTTTATGATTATCTTTCCTCATTGACATACCTTATATTTGAAAGAACTTGAATATACCTACTTTAATATGCACCTTTGTTTGTGTCTGGTGGATTTTTTTCCCATCTGACATATTTTCAGATGGGGTGTTCTTAGCAGAGACACACACCTACATATTTATTATGCTTTTCTTTTGTCTTTAAGAATTTACATATATGCCTATCAGCATTAAAATACAGGAACAATTTTTATCCAATCTCATAAAAAAGATAAAGCTTTTTAACCTTTACCAAATGTAGAATTGATTTCCTGTAACTAAGTCTATACCGATGGATTCAAACAAGTTCACAATAAAATATGTACTATGTAGTTAGTGCAATGATGTTTGTGTCTATAACTGAACATGCATAGCCTGCTCTTTGTCATTATTCTCTAAACAATACAGCATAAATGCTATCTACACAGCATTTATGCTGTATTAAGTATTATAAGAGATCTAGAGATGATTTAAAAGAGACAGGAGAATGTTCACAGATGATATGCAAATACTATGTTGTTTTCTATAAGGGACTTGAGCATCCTTGGACTTTGGTATCTGATGGGGGTCCTGGAACCAATTTTTACCCAAGGGCACCAAGGGATGACTGTAGAGTTAAAGATAGCATGTGAGTATGGATTGCATTTTTTTTTCCAAGAAAAGGTACAGACAGGAATGAAGAAAAGTAGGCAGGCAGGCAGGAAGAGGAGGAAGAAGCATCTTTATTTAATTTTTATTTTAGTTTTTCATATGGGTTGTTTCCTACCCAGGCTCAGTACTCAAACCCAGAGGTATGTGGTTTGCTCCTTCGGAGGTGACTAACCTAACTGCTGCTCCACCAGGGCACATTAAGTATGGATTACATTTGATAGTGTAAATAGTGTAAACACTTTTTAAAAACTAATTTACCATTTGAACTTTTTCTTTTACAAATGATGTTTTTGTTTCCCATTGTTCAAGATATTTATTTTCTTTTGTTGATTTATAAGACCTCTTAATCAATAAAGCTTAAAATTAATCTTTGATCTATATACAATATGCTGCAGCTTTTCCCAGGTTAATTGTTTGTAGTTAATTTTGCTTATGTTTTTGCTTACGAAGGTTAAAAACCCATAGACTTCAAGACTACAGACCTTTCCTCTGACTTAAAAATAATATGTTAATAGTTTGGAAATCCTGTTATTATTGAAGGGTAGGGATGGGATTGTGGGCATTCCCAGAAAAGGTGTTTCTTCTTTCTTGCTTTCTTCTACTTTTGATGGAGCAGTTATTCTAGGAATCCAAACTTAAATTATCTTATTTCTTAGTTTCACTAGATAACAGCATGGTACCAGGTTAAGAAAAATTATCCCTTAGGAAACATCTTCCCTAAAGAATTTTACCAGTTTCTCTCTAGTGTTGATTCACAATTCTAGATCTGAGCACCAATGTTCTCCTGAAGCTCCGTGTTGTGTTAAATACAGGAATCTGTCTCGCCAACAAAGGCAAGCTGCACATTTTAACCACCTGCATCCATAAGCTAAGTCGTGCTGTCATCACTACCCCAGAAATTGGTGACAGAAAAGGACTTCATATAGACTTCCTCGTCTGGGGTCACGGCCCTCCATCCTCAGCACAGAAGTTCTAAACCTGGCAGTTTACGTACAACCCAGTTGCTAAGAGAACTGAGCATGAGCATCAGGATTAAGAAAAACTTCACCAAGAGAGAACTGACAGCACAAATATCATATGACAGTTACCATTACCTTAAGTAGAGTACTCTAGATTGGATGATGAATCTAAACAAGTACTTTAAAGCTTTCAAAGCAGCAAAAAGCAATTCTGTCTTGCTGGAGTCATCTGCATTAGCCACATAAAAGTTCAGTACCTTGGAGAGTTTCCTTAAAAAGGTGAGGAAGAAAAAAATGTTAATGGAGCAGAGTGGAATTCAGCGTTTTGAGATAGGCTATACAGGAAGGGAACTTGGCATACTGTGGAAATAGATGCCCCAGCTATAATGATCTCTTCTAGAATATACCCTGAATAGGAAAAGAAACTCTTCTGCAACTGAGTCTCTTCATTGTTGTCCAGGTTTGGACTTTCACTTCTTTTAAGAAATAGGGGACGGTTTCCCTTTAGTGGAATTTTTTTAAAAGGGTCAAGAAATTCTAGACCTAGAGGGATTCAAATTTTGAGAGTATTTTAATATCTGCTATGTTATACATGTATCTTCAGATGTTCCTGTAAGGGAGAGATTGTCTACCTAAGGTAGTTTCCTTGAAAGAAGTCTATTTCCTTCAATCTTCCCTAACCCTTAGGTACCAGATGGAAACTTCACTGAGGATGAGGGGAGGAGCTCTATCTGACTAGAACACCCATAGTTCAGAGCATCCTAACAGTTTAAATGTATTGGGAATTTACTCTTTGGACTAGGCCTTGTCATAACATTGTGCTAACTCACACCTTTGAGGGCAGTGATATGTTGAATTTTCCTTTGGAGATCTCTCGAATTTTCCTAGCATAAGAAACTCTCACAGAAAATATGCAGAATGGATTAAGTCCAAACCATTACCACCTACAGTGATGTATTTAGTTTTGAGTAAAGATGACCCTACTAACAGAATCTCCTCACTTGATGATACTGTCTGCTTGGAGTTTCTTGGTGAAAAGAACCCACCACTGGTATATCTGCTGTTTCCCCCAATCCAGTGGGCATTTTATTAATTGATGATAATAAATTAACTGATTGATGATAATGCTATATGGCATCTCTTTTATGTCACTTATGTTTTATTACATTTCTCTGCCTTTGTGCAAAAACGCCCAAGAACTTTCTCTTGTTTAGCTCAGAAAAGGACACCGGGGGTCACTGATCTGACCTGACGGGTCAGCAGCTACCCTAATGGATCAGGCAGCAACAATCAGATGATCTAGTATAAGCCACCGTCAAAAAGATCTTGGCAATCTCAACCACATTCCTGCCACTACCACACCGTTTTGCATAGTAACCAGAAAGCAAGGCATTAGGGCGACAGTCCACATAGAGTGCCAGAGTGAGACACAGAGTGAACACTGCTGTCTACCTTAGTCAGGGGCTCACAAACCAGAGACAGAAAGAAGCCTGAACTCTGGGGGAGGTAGAGTCCACTCCTTTATGCACAAAAAGCACATTCGGTCTTCTCGCATCCTATAAGTAAAACATTCTGCAAAGTATTCGTGGTATAGGGTTGAGGACAGGATCTGATACTACAGCAGACCTGGTCTTGCTTAACTCACTTTGAGCCCCTTGGGCTTCATGCTAATCCTTTTGACACCCAGTATCTAAGACTGAGGATGGTCCTCTATCCTTGACTCTTCTCCTAACTTGCTTCCACTTCTCACTAGGATGTTCTGGATTCTTGAACACAGAGTATCTGTTGCAATTCCTAGAAGGCAGAATCTAAATGTAACACTTTTTCAGAGAGAGAAGACAGAGATGGTTCCCCTTCTATCAGGAAGCGTAGAATCAGGTTGTGCACTGACGACACATTCCCTCAGCCCGAGACCCTCTCATCAACCCGGGGACAGCACATCAAAGAACGAAGCACAGGCAGTGCTCCAATCATACTTACACATACGCCAAAGTGGCGCTGAAGTGCTTATAAATGTAGGTTTCGAGGACAGTATTAAAATGCTGGAACCTGATGTCTCCGATCAGTGAAATAATAAATACCTGCCAAAAGTGAAAAGATAAATAGCAATGTACAGACTGTAGTCAGCCTGTCAACAAGCTGGATTTTAACACCATGATGCCTTCTTTTCTTTCTCGATCATTTCTGCAGCATTCCCACACCACTATTCCAGAGCGGACGGAGAGCCTATGTGATTCTTTTAATTGAACACAAATAGAGAGCTATTATGTCAGGCACTGTGCTGCATGCTGTGAAGAAAACACAGGAGCCAGCAGCCCTGCTCTCAGAAAACAGTGTAAAAGAGAGGCGACTCAGTGCACAGGCAGCATGGGTCAGGGAAGAAACAGGACAGGAGGCAGGCGGCGTGGAGAGGGGTTTCCTGCAGAAAACACACTCCAACCCAAGGATGCAGCTGTACAATATTCCATGACATCCATCTCCCAAGGGTAGCAGGGGTGGTCCCAAGAGTGTGAACCTCACCAGACTCTGTCTCCCATTTCCTCCTTGTCTGCTAACTCTTTTCACTATGGTGGGGGCATCATCTACAAATAACCATGTGGCATTCAATCATGACAAGAGGGCCTAAAGAGGGGGTACTGGGAACTGCCACACACGCCGACTGTCGGCTGTGCGGTCCCAGAGTTCAGAGCCCCGGTCTCTTTTCCAGAAACCTGACATCTCGGCCAGGGTTCTCTCATCCTGACTTCTAATACTTTGATCATTTCTTGAATTCATCAATTCTCCAAAGCTGGAGAATGACCGAAAACTGTGGTTTACCTTCTTCCTTTGCTGCAAGTCAGTAAATCTCTACACTTCACTGGAATCCTAACAGTGAGAACATGAGGCTTGCTTGGAAGTGTCAGCTGCCTCCACACACCAGCCCTCCAGACCTTCCCAGATTCACCTATCTTGGCCTGGGTGTCGGTTCCTGGAACGGGTTATGTGCCTAAGCATCTGTGTGAATAATTTAATGGTCCACTGGGCTGTATACTACACATCACGAAACAAAGATTCATCTCTAACTCTCCCTTACATGAAGATACAAGGACACACAAGCACAGCTACTTTATGAAGAGACAGAGTTAAACTGGTTCCTGATTTCTAATATAATGCCTGTTTTCCCTAATGAGAAAGAAAAAGCATCTCAAAATTGAGATCTAACAGAAATAACATAAAGGCTTGAATATAAGTTCATTGTTTCATATTATACTTCTAGGATTTAGCTTGAAGAAATAATCAGAGAGATGTGCACATATATTTATGCAAGATAATATTCGAAACAATTATTCATAACAATTAAAAATAATAACTACACAGTTACGAGAAAATACTCTGGTTAATGATGTTTAACTACTTACCAGTGCATCAAACACAAGGAAGTCATATGTTTCATTGTCTGACATTTCCATCATTATGTTAAAAAGTGCATCTAGTGTGTCTTGCAAAAACTGGTAAGACAAACAGAAAGGTTATTTGGAACCTTTAGATCAACTCCATACTGGGTAGAAATTCAGGGATAATTAGGTTTTAATAGAAATGGTATAAGAATAGCATTTAAAAAATGTCACACTTGCTTCCCAGAGTATATACATTTTTATATTTACAGTGACTGGCTTAATTTAAAATGTTGAACTAATGATAAAGAACGTGTATTTCCAGCTATGAATATATAAGCATACCTTAACAATCTCTCCTCCATCCACCTTCATTAACTTCTTTAAGTTGTGTTCAATGTTCTGGGAGTTTGAACGCCAATTTAATAAGCCTAATAGGTCAACTAGAAGGAACAACCACAAATCACAAATGTTAGACACTGATTCGCAGAACCAACACAGACCATTTCAGGACAAGGCTATTAGACAACACTCTAGAAAAGAGCATTGCCCTTAACGGGGGCTACTACCTTGTGTAGTCTTTTAATTAACTGTCTCTTCTCTAAATCAGAGAAAGCCTTGCGGTCTTCAAGGCGAAAAAGAAAATTAACCACTAAGATACAAGAATATAAAATAATATATCTGATGAGAACTCACATTTGTCAAATAATGACATTACAGTCATATAGACTAAAACTAAAAAGCCTCTTAAGTAGCCTTCTTAACTTTAATTTGTGGCATTGTTCATTTGTCCCTTATCACCATTTATGCCTTGGTGGAGTCAAAGGGAAAGGGAATTTATATACATTCATTTAAACATTATATTCGCACTGTAGACTTTGTCCATTTTTGAGATGAGGAAACTGAGATTTCATGAAATTAAATTATATGCTTTAGGTCACATAATGGGCAGACAGTGATATAAATGGAATTCAATTATATTTATCTGATTTCAAAAAACCATGTTCTTGTTACTCCCTCCCACTGCCTCCCTGGAGTTCTTCAAAGAAATAAACTGACATGAAAATCAGATAGATTGTCATATCAAAGGAGGACAGAACAGAATCATGGCCCTTAGGTTAATAAGATCCTGGACAAAAGTCTTTTGATGAATTTATGAATTTAAAATACAGAATCTTGGATCTTTAAACCACTTACAGTTTTTATAAACACTGAGCTGCTAAAAGTGCCATAGGGGTATCTAAAATATACTAAGAACACATAAAACTCAGTAACAGAAAAAGAGGCAACCCAATCAAAACATGGGAGGAAGAATTGGAGAGATATTTTTCCCAAGAGGATATACAGATGGCCAACAGGCACATGAAAAGATGTTCCCACTCTGGCTATCAGGGAAATGCATACTAAAACAACAAGGAGATATCACCTTACACCTGAGAGACAGGTTGTTACCCAAAAGTTTGGAAGAAACAAATGTCTGCGAAGACGTGGATAAAAAGGAAACACTTTTACACTGCTGTGGAAATGCAAATAGGTGCAAGCCCTGTGGAAAACAATGTGACAAGTCCTCAAAAAGTTGAAGATGGAAGTTCCAGATGATCTGGTCATCCCACTTCTGGGTGTTTTATGCTACAGATACAAAAACACTCATTCACAGAGATTTATGCACCCCCATGTTCAATGCAGCCCAATTCACAATAGCTAAGAACTGAAAACTACCTAAGTGCTCAGCATGAGATGAACGGATAAAGAAGATGTGGTCCATATATACAATGGAAAATACTACACAGTCCTTAGAAGAGATGAAACTCTGTCATTTGAATCAACATGAATGGCTCTAGAGGGGATTATGCTAACTGAAACAAGTCAAAAGAAGAAAGGTAGATACCAGATGATCTCACTCATAGATGAAATGTGAATAGATAAAACAAAGGAACAGACAAAGGAACAGACGAAACATAAACAACCCTGAAACATGTGCAACAGAACTGAGTTAGCAATAAGGAATGGGACAGGGAGGGGTGAAATGGTGGCAGAGCCCGCTGGACAATGGGGTAGAACACTTGGTGATTTGGTGGAGGACAGGGTATGTTGAGACATATATGAGGAATGGGGAACAAAAAAAACAATTAATATGAAAGTGTCACAGGAAAATATAGCAGGCATCTGGACTGTTACTTTGTCATGTTGTTTAGTACATCAAGCTACTACGGCTATTCATAGATCATTATCTACTACAAGTAGCAATATATACTTTTTAATCAATGGACTTGCAATTGTAAATACATATTGTTAATTTAGAATAGTCAATATGCTTCACCACTGTGTTTTCTTGACTTGCATGTTGTTTAGTCCCTGGAAAGCCCCTCAAACCTATTGTCTGGACCAGAGTCCCTACTGTCAACAGGATACAGTCTCAATATCATGCTAGCATGCAGTGAGGTCCCATCTAGGGCCCTTCCGTCAGTCCATTGACTGATCACTGCCCACCATCTCTCTCACCCTTCAGGAGTCAGCTCAATGCACTACTCCCCAAACTATGGCTTCCAATGAAATAGCCCCATGTCTTTGCATATATTCTTCTCTTTGCCCCACAAATACTATAATACTATGTATTTGCAAGCTTTTATTTACAGTTAGACTCATAAAATTTTTACATCCTCTGGACACACTTGTCATCTCTTGGTTTTTCCCATAGCTTTCAATCACCTGAAGGCAGGAACCATTCATCATTAACCCCATTAGAGTGTAGAACCTAGTAGGTGCTCAAGACATGTGACAAGAGAATGAATGAACAGATGAAACACATGAATGGAAACAGAACTGGTAGCCCTGAGGAAACTGGTAGTGCGCTTTGCGCTTTGAGAATTTTCAATTCATTCATTCATTCAGTACTTCTTAGTAGGCACTATGCTAGGCTTAGCCACTAGACACCATCTACTTCTATCTCCCATCTTCTCTTTCTACCACAGGTTAATCAGCAATACCACTCCATTCTTGACTTGTTCTAGCTGAGGGAAAAAGATTCAGCTACTTTATCAGGAGTGAACTGTCACCCAGAAGTCTAAAGTGCCTCAGAGAACTCATTTATCAGCCAGGGATTTGCTGTCCAGAGACACCTGCATGCCACATGACAGCTCAGATGAGGAATATATTTTGGCATCTGGTGAATCATAGGTTAGGGCTAGGGCTAGAACAGCAGAACCTCAGTCTTGTACAAATAGCCCTGGACCTGTGTTTTGAGATGCATAACAGGTTGATGTATGTGGCTCTAATTTATTTTCATTGCTGTATGGTATTTACCCCATTGTGTGGATGTGTGGAGGTATAATCAATTGTTTATCTGGTCTATGGCTGATAAACATCTGGGTTTCCAGTTGCTGCTTTTTGGATTTTTTTTTTTTTTTTTGGTACTATCTCAATTTTGCTAAGAACATTCTCCTATGTTCTGGTAACAACATACAGGGCTTCTTCTCCAGGGTGGAATTTCTGGTTCATCAGGAATGACTATCTTAAACCATCTTAGATATTGTTCAAATGTTATCCCAAGTTGTAGTTTTAATTTACATTCCCATCTGAAGTATGTAAGAATTTAAGATACTCCTAACGACAATCTCCAACTTTAGGATAATGATTGCCTTTGAGAGAGGATTAGGAGACACAAATTTTTAAAAAGAAAAGCACAAACTTTGGAGATGTCTGTTTTTAGAACTGAGTCTGCCACTTAAGAGCTTAAGCAAAATATTGTAGCATTTTGACTCAATCTTCTGATCACTAAACTGAGACTGGCGTTACTGGAGTCTTCA
>RJWH01002607.1:0-215855 GCA_004363575.1 Solenodon paradoxus | reverse complement strand
TCCCTCACTGACTGTGTGGGAATGAATCCAAATCAGGCAGAAGCTAGCCAGCCTGTCTCCTGTTCTCCCTTTGTGTACTCAGTCTGGCACCTGAGCTCAGGCCTCATTCTCATGACCAGTGTCCCATTTAATTCTTCAGTTTCAGGTCTGGAACTCTGTCACAAGCCTACCTGGGAAGGCAGTTCTGACTAATTCTGCCGTTAGATCTTTTCAGAATCTCCCTGCTGGATCTCTGACAACAAATTCTTCCCCAAAGCTGGGGCACATCCAAGGCTTCCACGTATCTCCAAGGCCCTGACTGCCCAAGTCTCGATATTTCTATGGTCTGCTTGTGAACTGGGGCAAGGGCCTTCACTATTTGTTGGAATTCCCTGGTTCCAAACCCCTGTCTTGTCTCCCTCCTTTGTCTATACTAGCTCTCTAGGTCTCAAATGCTTCCCACTACCCATCCTCCACTTTGTTGCTAAATCAGAATCTTACTAGCTCTTCCTTCTGGATGTTGTATTTCACCCCTGTCTCAGCAAATATTGAATGTTTGCTGTGGATAGAATGCTCTCTATAATAAATGATACTAAAATATAAATTGGGGTGTTTCTCGTAAAAGAGAAAAGTGAGATTTTAGAATTAAGATATGTTTTGAAAATTCTTGGGGTAGTCCAGTGACGCCCACACATAAACCATTTTAGGGAACTATTTTCACAAATAACAGTGTCCTCAAAGACTGTTATGCTGCTATTCAGGAAAGAAGTTACTCCCCTTTAGAGTTGTCATTCCCCCCAAATATTCATTGATTTTTGTTTGGGTTCTTATAGTATTGAATACATCTCTTTTTATGAGAAAACATAAAGGAACAAACAAAAATAATGTTGAATGTTTTCTTTATCCACTTTTGGTTTTCAACGAAACATCTCTGAGAGGCTAAACTCAAGCTAATTTCAAAATTCTAATTAGGTTGTACAACCTCTGTTGGCAAGAGATCTGTATTTGCAGAATCCATAAAGCTTTTAAGGTATAGTTGATACTGAAATAATAATGACCCTGGAACAGGATATTTCCTGGAGATTAATGACTAGCTGGGAGGGGTTGATGGCCTGAGGTGTAGTTGAGGGCCATTAACCTCAGGCAGTCATTAAAGCCCAGGAAATGTCCTATGTCTAGGTCGTTATTGTTATTATAAATTGAAAATGGAAAAAAGAAACAGGCATACAGATGGTCTAAAGGGTGACTCCATTTCCAAAGGTTTGAACAGGGAGCGTTCTGGGAGAATTTATTCCCTGTCCATTAGCCAACCAATCTTCCTGCATTCTCTTGTCACATTGCCCTTCAACTGATGGGTCTTTGTGCAAGAAATCCCTGAATTCCCTAGATACTAAAGTAGAGAGTATAGCTTCCATGTTGTAGATACCTTTGTTCAGAGTGACTAGATTAAACAAACAGTACTGGTGAATTTGCCACTGCTCTTAATTGCATCCTACATTGCCATCTACTTGCTTCCCCTTGGATCAACTGTTTTCTTCTCTATTTAGCTGCACTAAATTTCCCACAGCTAAATTTTAAGTCCTTGAATACTTTGTTTGTGCTTATTTCCCAGGTCCTTGGGGGTGAGAGTGCATTTTGCTTGCTTTGCAGTTGTGCTATCTCTAGTCAATCTAGATATGGTATCTCAGCTAAATTCTTTGTTATATTTTCAAAAATTTCTAGAACTCAAATATATTTTGAATTTCCAACTAATAAGTGATGCTTAGATTTGAATGCAGGAAGTTACAACTTTTTATTATACCTATAGCAGCAGAACACATTCACCTTCCTCTCTCTCTTGATTTTTTTTTTTATCCTCAAGCAAAACATTTAAAATAAAGAAGCTATCACTTTAGAGTTTCCAATATCACTTGAGGGCTTCCTAATAAATAGTTAGATATGAAGTATTCAGCTGGAATATTTGACACAGAGCTTACAAAATTCATTTTATTTATGAACTCTAGGATATTTCATGTCAGGCTTAAAAAAACAGTTGGAACAGTACGACTTGAGCATGGCATAGCTATGGCTCTACAAGGTTACTATTCCATTTATTTGATGATCGTAGGAGGTTGAGAATATGTTCTGGGTCAGTTCAAATTTGTCATCAGCAAGCATAAAAAGAAAGAAAAACTCAAAGCATTTTCCCTGATAATATTGGTCAGAAACATCAACTTTGTAGAAAAATAGCCTGTTAATGTATAGTATGAGGCTGTAAATATTGTTACAGATTTTATAAAATGCAGTTCATATTTCTATCTACAGTGGTGTCTGAAATTCCTGTTACTTATGTCTTTGGACTGTGATATTGAAAGGTGACTTAAAATACAAATGACAATATTTGTACTATTAATACTTATCTAAATTTTAATTTATTAAGTCCTCCAGACCATAATTAACTTGGGACATCAATGTAACCAAAGTGATAATATCATGTAATACAGGGAACATAATATAATAAAATAAATTATATAAAATATAATAAAATTATAAATAAAAATATAAAAATAACAATAAATTAAATATAATAAATATAATATAGTAAAGGGAAGTATTATGAAAAGATCTATTTTTTCCCCAGATACTTATCAACATAACCTTAAATACTTTTTTCTGGGCAGGATCTTCTAAATAGTTTATATTCGCTTTGATGTTCCTAAAATCCCTCTTTATCTCACCATTCTTTCTTATTTTATTTTAAATACTTGTTACTGAATGTGTGTGTGTGTGTGTGTGTGTGTGTGTGTGTGTGTGTGTGTGTGTGTGTGTGTGCCAGTCTGTGCTCTTCCTAATACATAGTTCTTGATGTGAGAAATCTGGCTTTAACTTTCCACAAACTGGGCCTCTCCAAAAATTGTCAAGCCTAAAAATGAGATCCCCTTTCTTGTTTTCAGACTTAGTGAAATCTGGGGTAACAGAGTCCAGTAAGTTTTCTCCTAGTCTTCTGACCCTTAGAAATGTCATTCATCCAGATATGCCAGATACTGGGAGTGAAGAGCTTCTTGGCTGTCTTTTCTGCCAAATTCACCATGTTCTCCAATTCTTGTTTTCTTGACTCTGCCCTAGTATGCTGGCAAATCCAGAAGAAAAAGAAAAGGGAAGAGAATACTAATTAAAATCACTACCCTTGTTCCTATCCTAAAATAATAAAAATAAGCCAGATAACCAAAAATGAATGGGCAGAAACCAATGTGTACCCTTTGGGGAGATGTGCTGTTCCAGAGAAGGAGAGGCTTGCCAGAAATCATTAACAGAGGAAGCAAGAGTCACATTATGATCCTCTTAGCTCAAGGGGAGAAAAAGAGAGCACCAATGTGTTTTAAATAAGTTAAGATCTTCGAGTTCTGATAGACTGTACCCATGATGCAAGGAGAAAACAAATATGACTCCTGATTACCTTTTGGTCATCATCAAGATCACTTTATATTGTTGTTTCCCTTTTTTTCTTGAAAATTCACTGAGACATTTCAGAGAACATGCTAAAAATCAGATGAAGAAAAAGGTAGGGAAGGAAAAGGATTTTGAAAACTATAACATTGTATTTTTGATCTCTATTATAAGCATAATTGTTGACCATACTATTAAGTAGATCATTTGTGAGCATTTATGAGGGGAGAGTGATCACTGAGAGCAACATGGGCTCAAGAAGAACATTATCTGAACTAATCAGATCTCTCCCCACTTTTTCTTAGATTAATAATTCATGGTAAAGTTGAAATATATTCTAAATTCCATAAGGCATCTCACATTTTTTCATTGCACTTTTAAAGATATGATGGGAAAATGGGGGTGAATTCTTGTTTGTATAGGTGGTTTCACAGTTGTTTAAAAAAATCATTCAGCAAAAACTTTTGAATTCTTGTAGTCTAGGTACTATGCCTAGTGCTCAGGATGAGAGAATAGAGGATTAACATTCAGTAAGTATCTGCTGAGTTCACTTCTCCTAAGGTTTTAATATGGGATCTCTTTTGCTTTTATGAGAGATGGGTATCACTCTTTCCATTTTATACATGAGAAACAGGTTCAGAGTTGTTGCCCAAGATCATAATATTGGAACAACAATGTAGCTGAGATTCAAATTTTGATTTACCAGATGAAAAAAACAAAACATGATTCTGCTCCCCCTGCCCTACAATTTTCATTGCTCCAGAGAGTAAACTGATTTGAAGTTACCAAGAGGTGAGTCAGCATAAGTAAATTCAGCATAAGATGCTGTGTCAATCTGAGGAGGAACTTTCCATCACTTAGCGCTATGAACCCTCTTGAATATGAATGAGATCTTTGCCTTGCTCCTCCCACTCTCAGTGCAGGTCTTCAAGTAAGAGAAAGAAGCCCTGTCAGAGATGCTTTGGATGTGATAGCTGTGTTAGGGGAAATGTTGATTCTCATCACTGCCAAAATCCCCAATTAGTGTATTCTTTGTGACATTCTGTGCCCTACAAAAAAGTCCATATATTTCTAAGAAAATGGGACAAAGGGATAAATAACTTTCTAAGAAGAATAAAAAAAATTCTGATCATTAAGATTGTATGGACAAGCAATTTGGAAAATTTAGAAAAATAGTAGGAATAAAAGAAATATTACCCCTCCATCTGGTGATAATCACTATGAATATTTGGTTTATTCCCCACCCCCCACACACATAATTTTTCAGTTACAATCATTATAAACATATTTGTTTACAGTCTTTGAATTTAAGATACAATAAAAATATTCTATGATGCTTAAAAATAACTTTGCAGATGCTGTTTTTAATAACATGCTTTTTGAAGTTTCTGATACAGTGTATTATCTCTATTTCAAAATATTCCCTAGGATAGAGTCCTAAATGTGGGATTATTTTAACATAATGTTGGTGCCATTAAGGCACCAATTCCAACAGTTTTGTAATAATAATTCCAGTAGGCACTATATTCCAATAGTTCTGTAAAAACACATCTGTAGACATACAGACTTATTCAGCCACAAGCAGTGCTTGTCTTTGGTTCCATTTTGGTGGATTATCATACCTTTTTGATATAGTTCATAGGCGAAAAACGGTAGCTAAAATAGACTTTTAACTGTATTTCTTTCTTTCTTTTTAAATTACAGCTTCCAAGTTCTCCCAGACATTGCTTAAAAGGCCACAGTACCAGTTAGTAGGGCAGGAACCACATGATTGCTTAGAGAAGGGAGGGACTTCCTAAAGGATGACTCCGCCTTGGAGACCCACAACCCACCGCGCCTGCGCACTACAGTGCCTCTCGGTCCCGCCCTTCGCCCACAGTGCCTTCGAGAAAGAAGCGGTCTCTGATTCTAATGGTATTTCCGTGATTATTCATGTGGCGTATTTTAAAACTTTCGTGGTTATTAGCCGTTTTATCGTCTTACTAACTTGCTTATTTTTCTGAAGTAAAATATTTATCAATTTATATCAGTAATTGACATGTTAAAAAAGGACCATCATTATGCAATGTATATTAGTCTCTCCCGCCCCTCCCCGCATTGTTTTTTGGTTACAAGTGACAGAAGGCCTCTTCAAACTAACTTAGCAAAAAAGGGAATTTACCGGCTCACTAAAAGCTCCAGAGAGCTGCCGTTAGGTAATGCTGAGTTCAGGGATCTAATAGCATCATCGGAAGTCAGAAACTGTATTCTCCCGCGAATTTCCTCTGACTTGATTTGATTCAGTCAGACCAGTCTTCTCTGGAGGCAAAACAACCATGTAGAAAGGCAGCCCTGTCAGTCACCCCATGACAGTCCCCTCCTTCCCAGTCACTCTAATATAGTCTCTTGAATTAATTCTCACCGGGTGGACAGGGTCTTGTGCCCATTCCTGGAAGACTCCTTCTACCCAGGGGTACAGAATATGGGATTGGCCACATTTATCTCATTCATCCGTTTTTGGTGGGACTGAGACAGACCCAAATAAGCCAGCAGGGAGCGCTTTTTGACCGAAGGATATTAAGATATTGTTACCTAAAAAGGTTGTCTATTATATTTTTGATTTTGATCCAGGTGTTACCTGACATAGTAAAAGACTTAAAGTATTAATGTCAAATTTAAACTTTTTTCTATAATCTCATCAATTTTAAAGGTTCAGAAGCTCTCCTGAGCTGAGTTTAAGAAGCAATTGAAAGGAAGATGTAAGAAAGGGGAGACATAGGGACAGACAATTCAGATACTGCTGCTGCTTTAAAATATGACAGTGCCCGTGTGTTACAAAAGATGAGGTCTTTTGCATATGGGCTGTTGTTTCCTCACTTCGCTTTGACACTCCCAAATCATGCTGTTGATGCTGCGCATGCTCCAGAGAGCAACATCAGTTAGATGTGTTAGCCTTTCATGAACATGGTGCTTCCAGACTCATTTGCTAGGGAGACAGGTCAATGCCTAACACTGAAACGATCTTCCAAAGGTCACATTAAAGCCTGCCAGGAGGGCTGCAGGAGAAACGCAGTAAAAGAAGAGGCCCCAACTCTTCTCAGATAATGTCACCTAGGTGATGTCCACTTTATCCCTATGTAAGGTTTATTCCGTCTCTCCTATAGTTCACATATTCTTAGAAGGGACGTCATGCCTTTGTTTAGCCATCAAATGCTTATTAATATATGAATATCCTCATATCATAGACTTTGTGCTTGGTACTGGAAATCCTAATTATCCCATTCTTTGAGGAATTTTTGAAATTGTTATTAGATCATTAAATTTATTTCCTAATATTTAAGCTTCCACTCTGAAGGCCTTACGTATTTGACATTGCCCCAACTAGCTTATTTAGAGGTCAAAATCAATTTTCTTCCACATTTAAACAGATTATCTAACTTTTAGGGTTCCTATAGATGCCCATTTTGTTGCAAGAACTCCCAGCTCCAAATTCCCCCTCCTTGCCTTCCCCCACTTCAATTCTACCTGACTTGGTTTATAAGTATGTAGTGCTAGAATCTTTTTTTTTTTAAATTTCTGTTCACCCTAGGAATCTAGTTAGTTTTTAAAACTCAGTGTTCCCAGTCCTCTCAAAAACTTGAGCTTTAATTTACATGGCCCTATTGTTGCATTCTTGGGGTACTTAAGGATTACATTTTACTCTGTTTTTATGAAATTCTGTTGCTAAAGGGAGTGGGTCAGAAGGTGAATTTATAGCTATGTCAAAACCATCCTTCCGTAAGATACAGCTGTGTTGGATGCTTCTCTATGGCCAGGGATATGCTTCATATGCTTCTTTATTCATTGATCCTGTTAAGTGACAAGATCCTGTCTTTTGGAATGAGATATATACATATGATTATATGATCTAATTTTTCTTGCAGTGATCTTATTAAATCTGTGGTCTTATTAGCATTCTGTCTTCTGGGGCCTCTGAATGATGAGTCTATTTCCTTTCTCAGGAAGGTGCTGCAGGGGTCTGTTCTTATGGTCCAAATTGCTGTATTCCCTGGAATTCTTCCAGTGGGGATATCCGTAGTTCGAAAATTGATTTGCACTCTCCTGACCAACATGTAATCACAGTTCCAATTTCTTCACTGCAGGAATTCTGCAAAATTCCAACTAGTCCCTCCTGTTTACCTTCCTTGTTGTACTATGTGTTCTTGTCTGTTTTCATTTATTTGTGGACTCTAATAAAATCTTCCTTTACCAGGCTTACTGTTCCTTCAAGTTCTTCTTTATTTTCCAGTTCTTCCAGGAAGCCTAGCTGAGCTGCTTTAATTGACATCAAAATCACAATATCAGTTATATGCTACTAATTTTGTACTTAATTATTGAACACCTTGTATGAGATCATAGTGGTGAAGGCCATTGGCTTTAAGGACAGATTCTTTGGGTTTTTGAACTCCTTGTCTTTGGGACAAGTTATTTATTGTTTCTAAGACTTCATTTTCTTCATTGGTGAAATTCAGCCCAGAATTCCCTTTTTTGATATCATCATAGAATCTCTTCAGTGTACATAGCAGATGTTGAAGAAGGTAAGAGGAAGTGGTTGTGATTTCTTTTTGCTAATGACAGTTTTACTTTAGAAGATAATTTCCTTGCTACTCTGGGACAAGATTGATATATAGACAAAAATCTTATTGAGTTCATAGATTAAGGATTATGAATTGATGGATTAAGACTCAATTCAAAAATTGAGCCTAGCGTAAGTAATCTCATTGGAACTCAAATCAGGGCAATAACAGGTATCCTATATGTTTGCCTGTCAGATATCAAGAGATTGCCTAGCACCTTGGCAAGAGAATGTGGCTGCACATAAATTATTTATTGAAACTTTCAGAATGACTGTTTCCATGAATATATTGAAATAAGTCTAAATAGACTTAAAGAAGTTTTCTTAATGCTTTGGTACTTTAGATTTTCCCAGAAATCTTCCTTATCATGTTTAATCATAGACATAGAAATGAGGATCCATTTAGTGGTAGGATTATTTTTTTCCAGAGAACTAGTTGTAATGTTGTTTAAGGAGAGTTACTGGCTGTTCCTAATTTGGCTTTAGGTCAGTGACTTCCTTTTATTAAATTCCCCTTCTTAACTCATAATTTCTAGTTTTAGTTCTGTCACAGGTGAACTGTGGGACATTAAGATCTTACTTTTTTTTTTTTTTTTTTTTTTTTTTAAGAGAGGAAGGAAGAAAGGGAGAGGAAGAAGAAGCATTTAAAGAAGTAAGGAAAGATAAGGAGAAAAGAAATTTTTATTCAGTTGATCATTTTGGTTTTTCCCTCTGGCCCAGGGTCTAGAATCAAGGTCTTGGGCTATTTGTGTTTCACACACCAGTGTCTCAGCTGTCAGAGCCACAAGGCATGTTGCAGTGTCTTACTTTTTAAAACAAAGGGATATATTAGATGATTCTCAATAATTCTAAAAATTAGCATCTTTCTGCTAATATCGCCATCATTTTTGGGGAAGAAACACTATATTTAATGTACATAGATTTTATGCATAATCCATACATAAATATTCTAAGCTACTGAATTTGTAAATGGTATGATGGTCCACTCCTCTTCTTGTTTGTAAACTCATCCAAAGGACTTATAGTATACTCTTGTTTAGAATTCTAAGGTTTTGTGTGCATTCTCATTTTCCTTTTGGATTAAGTTAATATATGTATATATATGCATATAATATAATATATATGTATATATATGAAAAATTACATATGTAATGTATACTCAATATATTATGTAGTATAGCCAATATATATAATATTCAATATGATTTAAGGTAAAATTATATATATTATGTTTATTACATATATAATTTCTTACTTATATATATTAAGCTAACTAGCATATTATATATTGACTTTAATATATAGATTATTATTTCCTTTAGTTGTACTGTATATTGAAAGTCAGTCAGAGGGTTTTATCAGATAAATGTTCTAGCTTGAGTGTTAGTTGCCATTACCCAAATGCTCAGTGCTCCATTCTCTACTAATTTAAGAAAACGTCCATTATTTTTAGCGAGTCAACAATTTCTATCACCTCTGATCATCTTGGCTGTATGAAACAAATTTCTGTAAATTGAACAACTTAAAAAATAGTATTACATTTTATTTTCTTTTGAAGATATTGTAAACCAAAATTTAGAATCCAAATTTAAGTTATAAATTCAGCCATGTTGGTCCCAGCAATAGAAATAAGATGGTTGGATTATTGTTTATTTTCTGTTGTTCACCAATTGCACATGTGCAGGCAGTAACAACTATTGGCACTTCACAACTTATTTCACTGCCTCTGGGTTGTCAGATTTTATTTTGGACATATATTATTCTGTGCATCTTGATTCTAGAAATGTTATGATGGAAAAAATTATTTCTTAGAAACAAGAAAGCAAAGGGTTTAACTTTGTTAATTAGATACAACTTACTACTCCTTGCTGCCTTGCTTCCTAAGATAATTTGGGTTTGTTTACCATGAATACAATCCTTAAAAGATTTAAGGGTTTGGAAATCACAAATATTGATGATGTAGGGTGTGACCAAAATAAAGACCAGCAAATTGGTGGGAAAACTCAGTGAGGTTTTTGTTGTCTCTCATTCCCTAGGGAAGCATTTCTGTTAAGATGTCAGAGCTTTTCCCTTCTTTCAAGAAGCCCATTGGCCTGCCCAGGGAGAGAATTCAACTGGCAGGGCATTTTATAGGTCTATCTTGTACCTCCAGGACAGAGATGGAGAAACCCAATACCTGATACTTGGAGAGCTTGAGCCTCTAAATGAAAAACTGCCATGAATTTGAATGAAGATAAGAGAGAAGGGGACAGTGAAAGATCTGCCAGTGGTGAGGGATCGTGGGTTTTGGCGTCCACTCATCCCTCTTATCTCACCTCATGGTGGGTGCCTGCCAGTGTTTATTTGGCCATTGCCATTCACCAGCTGCTCCTCTGCCATGTTGTTTTTCTTCCCAGATGGCAACACGATGTTCCACGATAAAACTGACACAAAAAACAATGCAAAATTTGTCTAAGAGAGGTTCAGCAAGCATGAGAAAAACATCTGATATCTCTCAGAGCCCGCCAAGTTCGCAGTTTACAGTGCCAGAGTAATTATGGGATGATTTGAACAGAGTCATTGCAAGGGGAAACCACTTCCAAATGTATCAGGTAGGTTTCCAGAAGTGGCGAAACATTCTGCTCTCTCCCCTGGCACCCTGACAGAATCGATGAGTGTAGACTGTGGCTCCCAGAAGCCTCATACATTACTGAGTCCATGCTTTACCCCATGCCGCCTAATTAATGGCCCACTATTTTAAAAACTCTTTTATTCAATTAGACTCTGCTTTCAATAAGATAAACAGTCATACTATCAAAATCCTGGGAAACCAACCTTTATAGGCTGCATTTTTGCCAAAGCATCTGCTATTCTGTTGCTCCTGGTCTCCTATTCTGTCCAGTCTTCATTTGGCTGTTTGATTCTATAAAAATTGACTGCTATTTTGGGGACTGATATAGAAAGAGGGTATCCCTGCTATCTTGCTACTCTGAGGGCTATTTCTCCATTAGCCTCTACATAAGAACACAAGCTAAAGGGAATCATTTTTATTATTATCGATTACAAAGAGCCACAAATGTTATTTAAAATGGAAAATTAACTGGGTTTCATATTCATCACTGTTACTTGAACAAAGTACTGTCTTTTCTGTGGGTTACCATTGCTACATTCTTTATCAAATCAGATATTTAGGTGAAATGATAAAGAGCTCTTTTTAAAAATTTAATCGCATCTCTTCATTTGATTCAGAATTGTCTCCTAGGGATGATTGCAGTCATGTGTGTTTGGTTATATTTTTCATAGTTATTACATTTTATGTAGCTTACTTTAGAGACATTAGTGAGAAAAATAGTCCTTAAAATTTTTTATCTAGCATTTGAGGAGTCTACCCCAAGTGCTTGTTAATGAAAATAAATAGAAAACACCCAGTAATCTTTGGTGAAAAATATTGCTTTAATAATGAACTTATCCTTTTGACTTAAAGTTCTATATTGATAATATTTAAAACAAATTTTACATTTATTTGGTCTGGGAGAGAAAGAGGGAGAGGAGGAAGAAGCATTTCTATTTATTTATTTAGTTGTTCACTTTTGGATTATTACCTGCCTCTCCGCCCCACCCCACCAGCCCCTCACTGGGCACCCAGCCCCCTGGGCTCCACATGGACCACATAGGTGCAGCCATGCACTTAATGCCTGAGTCACAGCCTGTGCCCGGGAAGGAATTTTTTATTGGAGGTAATATCTAACAGGGAAATCTGCTCAAAAAACATTTGTACTGTCTCATTTATAAGGAAAGTCAGTTGAAAGCGCAAAAGATTTTCTGAGTAAGACCTGAGTTCAGGTCTTAGGTGTGCCATTAACATTGGATGAGTAACTTAACTTCCTGTAATCTCTACTTCCTCTAGAGAAATGGAAATATGAGTAATAGTTGCCAAACACAACAGTTGTAAAAGATTAAATCAACTGATAAATGCAAAAGAATTTTTTAAAATAAGTTTTAAAGCATGACACAGCTATTCAATGTTAGCGTGGTATTCAAGACATGTTTCTCTGTTCCGCTGTATCCTCAGGACATCTTATTCTTTCTTAGATTCTAATTTTTCTTCATAGAGGATTTCTTTTTCTTTAATTCTATAATTTGTAACTGCAACCTCAAATCCTGGGAGATAGGAAAGTGTAGATTTTATGACTGTTGTGAATATTTGACCTCTTAAGGGCAGAGAAGAGATCTGAATATATTAACATTTGAGGTCATGCTCTAATTCAGTTTTGTAGGAAGCAACGTCATTTGACATTTCAACCTTTTTTCAGGACAGCTTGTTGGGCATTTTCCAAGGTAGCAAAAGCTGAACTTTTCTTTTAGCATTGAAATCACTTGCCTGTCTAGGTACAGGTGGAATTAATATAATGTACATATTCTAGTTCATATTCATGTTGGATCAAAATGACTCCATGGAGCCGAGCAAGGTCAGGTGGAGGAGTCTCAGAATATTGAGAGGTTGATCTTACTAATTTATGCCTGTTGGAGCTCATATTCACCTAGAATAGAGTAGTGGTTCTCAACTCTGCCTTAAAGTTACCTGTATAGCATTATGTCTATTCAGTTTTCATTCTTCATAGATATAGTAACGTAATCATTTGTGATGAAATAAGGAAATGAACACAAAGATCCAGCAGAAATTATGTCCAAACTAATAAATGGTTTGTGTGTAGAATTTAATAATTAAAAAAAAAAAAAGCTCGGGTGAGTCAAGATAAGTCTAGACTGGGAATCACAAATTTTGAGGTAAATGTGTGGTTCATTTAGGCATGATTTTCGAGTGATCACCTGAATCAACGTTCCTTGATCATGTAAAAATATTTTAAAATGATAAATGTCGATGCTAAAATGTTACATTTTTCTGAGCATTAATTTAGTCTAAACTTGGCATTTTTACATGAAGTATTAAACATGTGTCACCAATTTTTGAACTTGGAACAATGGATAAATAGAGTAATATTTTTAAATGGTAAATATTGATGTATATAATTCAAATATATGAAAACTTTTGGGGTCCAAGAAGAAAAGAACATCCTGAGACCAAACTGTTTGAGGACCACTGTTCTAATCCACTATTTTACTTTCTTCATCACTTTTATGTCTGTCTGAAATTATCTAGTTTATGTATTTGTGCATTTTTGGTGTGATTTTCCTAAATAGAACACAAATACTCTATGTATAGTTTATTCACTGCTGAACTTACAGGACCTTGAAGTCTCTGGCACTTAATAGGTATTATGGGTTCAATTTTATAAAAATTAATCTGTTTCAATTCTAGTTCTCAATATCACAGAATGTGACCCTGTTTGAAAATAGAGTTGTTGTAGATGTCATTAGCTAAGATAAAATCATACTGGAGAAGGAAAGGTCCTTAATCCAATATAACTGGTGCCCTTATAAAAAGAAGTTTGGCAGATAGGGAGAATGCCATCTGAAGACTGGAATTATGTTGCTCCCAGTTAATATAATAAGAGAAATTTGGAGAGAGATCTGCAACAGATCCTCCAGAGGGAACAGAGCCCTCTGACACCTTGATTTCACACTTCTGGCCTCCAGAATTGTGAGACAACGAATTATGGATGTTCTAAGCCCTTCGGTTGTGGTACTTTGTTACAGCAACCCTAGGGAACTAATACAGTAAAATAGTCAATAAATATTGGTTAAGTGCATGAGTTTTCATGACAACACAATCAAGTAAATGCTGTTATTCTTGCTCTGCATGTGAGGACACTGAGGCTTAGAGAGGTTAAGTAACTTTCCCAAGTTCACTTCTCTGCCTCCTTATCTTGAGCTCCTAAACTCTACGCTGTCTGATCTGATGTATATACTGTACAAAATGCATATATGAAAACAAGAAGTTGCTGTCAGTAAGCAGCACAATGCACAAAAAGAGTATTCAACTTGAAAGCCTTGTACTGGATTATCAAATGTTCAGTGTCTCATTCAGTGGAAGATTCTCTCTGCATCTCCACTCTATATCTCCCAGCCTGCCTCCAGCTCAGAAACCTACAGTGCAGAAAGAGAACATACATCTTTGTTTTCTCTCTTTAATCTTGTCCTACTCACTCCTCGACGTTCGGCAGAGGAAGGGAAGGAAGGTTCAGTCTTAATCATTATAGTGGCATTGTAATCCTCTTGGTGGCAGATAATATATATAATCAGTTCTTTAGTGATTTCTATTATAGCATGTTTCCTTGGCAAAAGAGAGACTCTTTTGGCTGATCCTGGTTCTGGTTGTATTTGTTAGAATCACCTAACATGGGACGGTTACCACTTGGTCATGGTCCTCTGATGGTAACTAACTGCTACTTTCTTTGACACTCATTCTGGCTTGGAGGAAACATTTGACTCCTTTGTCCCATAAATTCTTTAGTGCTCTGCTCCCACCATAGGTCTTTTCTCTCTTAGGCCATAAAAGGCAGCAGTTCCTACAAGCCTCACATATTTGGACTCTTTCCAGACCAGAGTCAGCCTCCAGACTCTGTGTCCTCCAAATTCCAGGGGTTGCATGTCATACCCTCTGAGAGGTTTTCCTGAAGCTTCCCTCACTTGACCTGAGTTATTGTGGTGGGAAACATCCTGATGCATTTGAATTTTAAAGTGAGTTTTGTGATATTATTATAGATCAAGTCTTACTAGGAATGTTATTCTGACCAGAAACAGAAAATCCCAGGTATCATATCACTGTATATGTTGAAATGCATGATTCCTTAATTGTAAATATTTCAGTCATTTTAAATAATTCAGTTATTCTTGCTGACTATCTGCTGTATACCAGGCACCACACTAGGACAAGATAGATAGCCCCAGATTTCTAAATTCACACTGAATAGATTCCTTGGACAGACTGGTATGCATGTTACTGGATCTTAGGTGAGGGCTAGAGAATAAGCAAAGCTCTAGGTAGAGAGATTGAGACGTTCTGTGAGTGTGTGCATTCAAATGGCTATGCCATCGGTGAAGATGAGTACCACTGTGCCAGGCATTGGACATGTCATGGAGCTAAGAGTAGAGAGGCCAATTTGGTCATCATAAGTTTCCTGTGAAAACTTGAAAGGTTCATAATAGATCTGAAATGACAACCTCATGTAAATAAGCATAATCAAGGCCATATTTTATACTAGATTAGTATTTTAGACAAAGGGCTATTGTACGTTGGGTAGCATATCACAGAAAAGTGTGATTTGATAGACAGCGCATGGGTCAGATCATCTCTACATGTGTCTCAACTCTGTAATTTACTGAGATATGTGGCCTTAGACTTGTTCACTTAAACTCTGGGTTTAAGTTATTTATTTTTTTTTACCTTTCAAGATATAGATAATGAAATTTTGTATATACAGACCCCATCTATGTTTAGTTAGCTAGTTATTTGTTTTTGCCTTATTTCATATACAATTTAGATAAAATTCATGTTTGGGGGAAAATATAAATAAAATGGGCAGTGAAGATTAAGGAGAAGGTAAAATACAGAAATATAGTTCATGTAGTTAAAAAATACAGATTAAAATGTCCTGTAAACCATAAAATTCTATTCAATATTAATACATGCACAGACACACACACAGACACACACACACACACATATGTAATGTTCCAGGGACCATATGTAATTAATGCCCTTTCACTCAGTTTGGGTCATAAAGGTGCCTGAAATTTATGGATAATTTGGTATGCTTAATAGATTATAGTGATCAAATAGGGAGCTTTTTACTTAGTAGGAAATTATATAATTTGTTTCTGGAAGAATAAAGATCTTAATTATCTTTTAGAGAGTTTGTTTAGTTTTAAATGATTTTAGAATATGGGTAAAATTTTCCTTTTTTAAGTAGGTGCAATTATTAATATGTTAAGAAACTATTAAGTACAGGGTTTGATTTGTGTATTTATTCATTAGTTTATTCAACAGTTTTTTTTCAGCACCTACCAGATATCAGTCAGTCTTCCAGATACTTGGGATTTGTCATTGATCAAAAGGAATGAAAAAGGCAAAAATCCCTTATTGAGTTAACATTTATTTGGGTGACAGACTATAAACAAGATAACTAAGTAAAATATTTAATATTGAGACATAGGAGGAAAAAGAAAGAACTGGCAGGGTAAATGGATCGTGAAGGCCTAGGGAGTTCAGTTTAGATAGGTAACCAGGAAGGACGTCACTGAGAACTTAACTTTTAGAGTAGCCTGTGGAATCACCCAGGCTCTTTCTTGTCCTGGAAGAGCAAGTTCAAGACAGAAAGTAAAGATAAAAATGGGCTTGTATTAGAGAGGTTAAAGAGGAGACCAGTCTGCCTGGAATTGAGTGAGTAGGTGTGCTATATTGTGATTTATTTGAAGAAATGCATATATTTGGTTTTATGTGGCACAGAGCTCCTAAAACCCTGCACATTTCTTAAGTGATGAGAGGATGAAGATGTCTCTTGTTATATTGTTGAGGTGACTTTTGGAGCACAAAAGGGTAGGGTCTGACTTTCAGGATTATCAATCTTGTGATAAAGGTCTGGAACTCAGTCCTACCCACTCTAACCTTCAGGGACTTAATTGGGGCTGGTGGTTGAATGAGTCACCAGTGGACAGTTATTTTGTCAATAATGCTTATTATTTCATAAAACCCCCAAAGGATTGAATTTGGAGAGCTTTCTCAGTTGATGAACACATGGAAATTTTGGGGAGAGTGGCATTTGTGGCGATGTCGTAGGAAATCTGTGTCCTTCCCCATATCTTGCTCTATGCTTCCATCTTGTGGTTCTTGACTTATATCCTTTTATAATAAACAAGCAATCTAGTAAAATGTTTCTCTGAGTCCTTTGAGCTATCCTGTCAAATTAATTGTACCAGAAATAGTGGTTGTTAGCACTTCCAATCCAGCCAATTGATCAGGATAACAAGGTGGGTAGGTGGGTAGTCATTTTATACTTAGGCCTGATTTTGTAGAATCTGATGACATCTCTAGATACATAGTATTAGAATTCAGTTGAATTGTGGGACACTCAGATGGTGGTGTGGGAAAAATCCCGTTTCACATTGGAATTGGAGTTAGAATTACTAGTAGGAGATGAAATTAGACAGTGAATGGAGACTGAGGGAGCAATCAAGTAGACCTCTTAGGCCACAGTAAGGGGGACTATTGGAGGGCTTTGATGCAATCTTGTAAAAATTTTATTAGGGTTACCATGATTGCTACACTGAGAGTAGCTTGCAAAGGCAGAAGTGGAGACCATTTAGGTGGATTTGCAATCTAGAAAAGATGACAGTGGAAATAGAACTATTCTGGATGTATATTAAAGGTGGAACCAATGTGATCTGCTGATAGACTACCAGATGAGTAAGTGAGAAAAAGGGGAGTTAAAGTTACACTAAAGCATTTGGTCTGAGGAAGTAGAGGATCTAAAGTAATAATGGGAGACATCAAGGAAACTAATTAGCCTCTCTTCTCTTTTCTCGCCCCAGCTCCTACTCCAATATTGCTTCTTGTACTTTCCTCAACTCTTTAAGCATGTTCACTTATATCTTTGACTTTCAAGTTCAGGACTGTCCTGATTCTTCCTGTGAATACTGTTTATCATCTTTTCTATTTTTCCATTTATTTTTAATTTGAAGTTATTAAAAAAAGGTACAAGTCATGCTCTCTAAGAGCTAAATTTAATGTGGTGACACTTAGGATCTTTCAGCCCAGAACTGCTGTTGTGTTCTCTTAATATATTTAATGGTTAAGACTGATTATTAGGAAATCCATACTATTTTTAGGCTCTGTGATCTTGGGTATTTAGCAAAATATTTCTGAACATAATTTTGTGATTACTAAAACCCAACAAAGGAGTACATGGTTGATAAGATCATGACTGGAGCTGACATCTAATGAGTAGACAATTATGTCTTCATTCTGGCATTTCTATTGATCAGGAGCAACATGGCTCCAGATGGTACAGAATTATTGATTTTTATTCTTGTTGATGCGATATCACCAATACTATATAAATATTTATTAAGCAACTTTATGTTTATACAAGATATTAAATGCTACAGAGAACATCAAACGGGGAATTTATGATCTATGCTATGAAGATCTAGACATTCTAATCAGCCATTTATGTCATCAGACCAATGAAGGGCATAGTGTAAAATGGTGGTATGATGAAAAGTCAAAGTTAGAGGAATAGAGATGCGTTCAAATAGAGAATTTTCGTTAGAAAAGACTTCAAGGAATTGATATTTTAGCTTCATTTTAAAGAATGAGAGATTTTTTTAAGTGAGTTGAAGAAAGAACATTAATAAAGGTATAATATGCTGATGAAAAAGTATGCTACCATGTTTAGAAAATAGTGAATAATTTAACTTGGAACTCAGGGTGTTGTAAAGTCTTGAATGGGGAAGGTAGGCTTTGATGTCAAGGAAACAATGTTGTTTCAGGTCTTCAAATCTCTTCTCACCCTTAACTCTATTCCTTATGGACACCATCCTGACCCTAATCTGAACTAAATAATGTTTTGAATTAGATCTATCTGTCTATCAATAAATATATATCACCACTATAAAATCAGATTTTCATCTTCACCTCTAGTGTTTCCATCAAGCACTAGATGATCTAGCAGCAATGGACACTCTTAACTTGTTGAAAATATAACTATAGCAAATAATCGAGCTTATTTTTCATAAAACCTTTTTTTCTACTTCACTAAACTGTTTTGCATGACTATGAAATCCAGACTATTTCAGCTCAGAGAGAAAATTTATAAATCTGGAGCAATCTTGGAAATCTTAATAAATATATTTAATAGCATACTTTCTTTGCTGGCTATGTGTTTACAAATATATATATATACATACATATATGAACACATTTCTTTCCATATATATACAGGTCTGTATTTATGTGTACATAGATTGACATACGTAGATATCAAAGTTTTATCTACTGTGCAGTGAGAATTCAGTTTTATTAATTATATACTTTTGAGCTAAGACTTTAAATTGAAGTTTCCCAAGCCTTAAAGACTAGTTTTTTCCAGTTATAAATCTTTCTGCTTGGAGTTTAAAAGATAAATTAGAAAATTGGGGTTTAAAAGATAAATATATAAATTTATAAAATTTCCACTAATTAGTCGCTTTTGTTCCATTAGAGAGTTTCGACTGCTTTTTTGTAAATATTGACAAGTCAAGTAGTCAGTTAACTGAGTCTCCCAATCAAGTGGCTGCTAAAGCAGGTGCTTGGTAAATGCCAATTAATGACAAGAAATGACCCAGACTGATCAAAGTATGTCCAGTACATCATCAAATCTCTCTCAAGATAACTGCTGATAGATTTGGTCATATAGGTGGCCATTGTGTAATTTTATTCTGCTGCATGACTTAAGTGATACATGAAATATACTTTCAACTTTGTTCTTTGGAATTTCAAAAAGTCATATTCAGTAAAGATGTGATATAATATATGTGGTATTTTTAATATTTAAAAAAAAATCACTGTAATTTGTCAAGCAAGCATCTCCAATATTCATCTACCACATTCAGCAGTGCACTGATCAGAATGGTGAGGTTAAATGCAGATTGCCTGAGAAAATATTTAGGATATTGCTCAGAATATCTTAGGATTTGTCGAAGATATTTATTAAACAAGGGTGCATTTCTATGATAATATTAAATTTGAGATTGACATAAAAGGTTTTTATTTTTATTTTTTTATATTATTACCTGAGTACAGTAAGTCCTCACTTACTGTCATTGGTAGGTACCTGGAAACTGACTTTAAGCGAAATAATAATCAGTGAAACCAGGTCTTGGATTTTTTTTTCTCATAGACATCATGAAATAGTATTATTTGAGAACCTGTCATGCATCCAGCTGTTTAGCTCTTTGTTAAGGTAGAGGTCTGAGGGCTGCTATTAACATAGATTTTTTCAAAAGGCGGAGACCTAAGTAAGAGGACCACAAAACTCTTGTTTTTCCTCTTGGCTTTGAAAAATATGTTACCTAATACCGTTGAATCCTTATTGCTGTATTCACATTCTGAAAGTTCTAAAAAGAAAGCTACAGGAAAGTTTCCCAGGAATTAGAACAAAATAGATTGAAGGAAGAGAAACCATCCAACATGATATGACTGAGAATTTTTGTGGAGTGAGATCTCCAGAGGAGAGCTTTCACACCCCATCATCTGTTTTCAGTTGTCATGGAACTCCGACTATATACTAGGCACTGGCCTGGATCCTGAAGGTATAGAAATAGTATATAGTCCACGCCCTCAAAGGTTGAAAACTATTTTGTAAATTGCTACCTGTAGTACAGGGCAGAATTAAATAAATCCTAAAAGGAGAAAGAGGTAGAGGACAGATAACTATTGATCAGAGTCATTCCTCAGAGGTATCTCTAAGACGTGTTCCTTGACAAACTGCTACTAAAATCCAGCGTGCGACCTGAGAGGGTTAAGAAGGAGCCCTGTTTGCCCACCAGGGTCGACAAGGAAGTATAATGAAACTCAGTTAATGAGTCTTTCTGAAAGCAGTACTTTGACTAGAGGCAACTTCCAATTGTCTAGCCATCATTGTGGTTTGCTCATAAGTAAAGAAAGGGCTTTGTTGTAAACACATTCTTTTCCCAAAGAGCATTTTTGATAATAGAAGAGGATTGCAATTCTCTCTAAAGGCCAAAAGAGGGCACTTGGAGCTTTCAGAATGACTGCTAGAGCTGCATTAGAAAGTAGACAGGGCTCAGATTTTTCAGGATGTTTTTTGACTCTCATAGAGTAGATCTGATTAAAATATGGTTTTGAAACCTGGACAGGTTGTGGAAGACAATTAGGCTCTAACTCTGGTCCTTTAAAACCGAAGACACCACTTTTTTAGGTGCATCTAATATTAGTGAACCGCGATTTGTGTGTGTTTATTGTGTAGTAATATATTAGTGTCAAAAGGAGCTGCTGTCTTGGTAGCCACAGAATATAGCAGAAAAAGGTGAATATTTATCTTTACCTTGAAAACTTATTTTTGTATCCATTGTCAGAGCTCTGCTCAGTTATGATTTATTTGGACATCTGATTATGGAAGTCTTCCCTTCTTTTTCTTTCCTTTAAAAATCTTCCGTTTTTAAATTGAGAATGTTGGTCTGTTTTGAGGTCTGTAGGACTACAGCAGCTCATAAAGTTCTGAAGATGGGCCCATTAAGCTTGAAAATGACATCCTGATTTGTGGAGCCCAGTATAAACATTACTGACCAACTTTGTTCACAGCTGCTAGGATTAACCTTATTTTTGTTTTGTCTTTAAGGGCAATCCTGCCTAGAGGCCAGGATGAACTAGGAAATCTCTTGAGATAAGATCAAGGGCACTATAAGAATTTCCGTTAATCTTTTAAAAACAAAATAATGAACTGGCAAGAGCATAGTTGTGAATTACAATTTTTGAGTTTTAGTCTTTATCTGAAATAGAATTCCAGAAGGATCTGAGAGCCCCGTGTTTCTGCATTTTAGTTGTCTCCCCAATTAAATGGAAAAATAAATTTGCCCTTAATCATTTGGGCTTATCCAATAGGATTGCTTTTCAGGAGCACTGCTATAGTGAGATCTGTGAGTATCATCATCTCAATCCCCAGTGATAAGCAGCACAGTCTTGGATTTATAGTAGTAACCTAGCAACTATTTGTTGAATGAAGGAAGAAAGAAAATTAAAAGTACACGATGTTTTCTTAAGACAGCACACCCTATTATTTGATACTCTACTGACAAAATAGAGAAGGTAGTGATGTCTTCTATATATACAGTGCTTAAGAACTTATAAAACCATTTTGTGTATATTATCTTAGTTTGATCCTTGGATCTGTAATTGAGGAAACCAGGGTTCTGAAAGCTTAACTGGATCTTCAAGGTCATACATAATAAGGTGACCATATCATTTATTGTTTAACAGAATAGTTTTGAGATTGAAAGAGAGTAGATTTAATAAACATGTCAATTCAACAGCACAAACTGAGATTGTTCTGGAAAAGTCAGAATGTATGGTATCCCTATAATAAGTAACAAAGTGAGGCCATTGTGGAAGATTGACATGCTTGATTACTTGAATAACTCAGTTCTCTTATTGTAACAAATAATAGAGGGTCCTGTGTAGTCTTATACATGTTTATAATACTTTGAAAATACTAAAGAGTTTAGTGTCTTACTTTATAGATGAGGGAAATATATTTATGATTTGTCCATTTCGTATTTTCTATTGGATTTTGTGCTTGACGATCTTAATTATGTTAATAAATTTCTGTATCTCACATATTTTGTTTATATATAGAAAAACTATTTCTTGGTTTAATTAGAATTATGGAGGTTTGAAGGGTTCCCAAATCTCTAATACAAATATAAATTTAGAAGCCAGGGTAAAATCATTAAGAACAGGTGCTTGAAATTGTATTATACTGTGAAAAAGTTCTAGGTAAAGTACTATATCTCCTGGGTTATGCTATTCACCCTGTCATTCAGGCTAGTCACCTATTTTTTTGAGTCTTTCTTCTCTTTTTCACCTTGCTTCCAATTTTCTATTGCTATCAAAATTAGTTAGGCTAAATTAGGTTATGATGTAGTAACAATCTGAAATTTTCCTAGACTTAAAACTACAAAGGCTTGTATTTTGAATGTCAGTCTAGGGTTCCTTGTTTTCAAAACTTTGGGATATGGCTGAAGGTAATATGTGGATGCTTGGGCAGTTTTGTGACACAGGGATTGAAGAAATGGCTACAAAAGCCTTGTTTTAGAATTAATTCATACTTTCTCTACTTAACTATATATCTCAAGTAAGTCATGGCCAGGCGTGAGGTCAACCCAATGAAGGGTGTGTGTGTGGTGGGGGCTGGTGGCCAGGTAGGGAGCTGAAGTAATTTATGAAAGAGAAATACGTTCTACTATAGTCCACTCTAAACAGCAGAGATGCTTTGTTGGGATCCTGTCTCCCTGCAGAGAACTACTAGGATTTTCACTTCTTATCCTTTTATCAGTAAGAATTTTATTTTACAGAAATAGTTTGAGATTTAAAACTGATAAATTTTCATCTTACTAATTGGCAGTGCTATATGAGGTATCTCTTCTCCAATATTTTCTTATCAATAACTGGGCTCGCATTTTCAAGCTAATGTGCTAGTATTGTCTTAATGGAAACTACCATATAATGATTAAAACATATAATCAATTAACTATATAAATACTTGTATTTATAATTTCACTCTCTAGGAAATGTCTCATTGAATCCATTAGCTAATTTTTATTTTCAGTTCTAGGTTTTGTATTATTAGAATTTTTTTAGATCACATTATAATTTTTGAGTCCAAGGAATATTGTTAATATTGTCTTATAGTATCATATGTCAAAATTTTTCTTTACTTTTTTAACTTGAGTAAAACTTTTCTCAGGGATGGTTGGGATAGTTAGGTCTTTGTCTATTGCCTTAATCTTATACTTCTTTTGGAAGAGGCTTGAACTTTCCTTTTGTGCCCCTGGATGGAAGAGAATTTTGATGAGGGGCTGATCAACAGGAAACTATGTCTTTGGTGCCAACAAAAGTTGCAGAAAAGCCACCTACTTGGAGGTGGTTGAAATTTGCTGCTGTGTTTCTATTTTTGGGCCCCTGTACACCACTGGCCAGAAAGCTGCTGACTGGTCACTCTGTGATAGGAGAAAAAACCAGAACCAAGAAGAGAGGTTCTTTCATCTTCTCCTTCCAATGACCTCTATTGTCAGGGCCTAATGTTATGGCATCTGGCAAAGTAGAAAGTTTACAGAGTCCCACTCAGGGTCAAAAAGCAGAGCAAAGAAGAGTATAGTTATAGCTGGGAAGCAGTAAGTTGGTAACTGGCCCAGAGACTATAGAATTTATTGTCTAAACTAGATAGCAAAGGGAAACCCACTAATATCTATACTGAGATTATAAGTATAAACTGGAATACCCTGGGAGAAGCTAGGGAAATCTTCTACCTATTTGGGGTTAGCATGAGGGTGGGTAGAATCTGGCTGTGGGGAAGAGAATCAGTGAATGCAGGGAACAATGTGAGCAAAGAGATAGGTGCTGAAGTATGGAACAGGTGAGCTTAATGTGTGACATGAAAGAGAAGCAGATATAAAGATAAGATGATAATAATTTTAATAACTTTTTGGATAAATGGTTTAACAAATTTATCTTTTTATCTTAATATTAATCGCTGTGTGTTTGGATTTATTCCTTATAAGAATATGTATTTCTCTTTCTACCATTCCCATCTCCACTACTTGAAGTGACTTCATCAAGTATTTGTTGTTCTAACTTCTACACTGAGAATCCAGTGGTTTCTGCAGAGCTACAGTTCAGTAGTTGAAAAAACTGGTTAGGTCTCTCAAAATTAGATGAAGGAAATTTAGTGGAGAATTTAATGTCAATCTTTGAATATGATTTTATTTTATAAAACTTATGTGTCTATAGAAGAGAAAATGGGAAAAATGGAAATTTATCTTTCTGTAATAATATATAATATATTTCATACCAAAAAGAAGTCAGTTTATTTTTCAAGTGTATGTGTGCATGTGTATGGATGGAATGGGGGAGCACTGGCAGGGAGATAACGATTAGAGTTTTATCCTGGGTCCTAATTTTAAGAGCTAACGCAGGGGTTTTTCTCCAACTTCTTTGTTCATCACCAGCACATAGCCCCTAGTAATATGATATCGGACAAGAATCCTCTTATCCAAATTCTCACAAATGATGATGAATTGGAGGCCCAGAAACATGAAGTGATTTGTTCAAGTCACCAGCTATTTAGTGGTGGAGGAAGGTTTTATGCCTCTCAGGTCAACATCCCTTCCTTTCCACCCAGATCTCTTGCTCATCTCTAAGTGGATGAAAGTATTATCAGAACTTCAGTATCAGTGAAATTAAACTCTTTATATATGCCTCTAGACATTGGCTTTCTAAATCAAGGGATACTGGATTCAAATGCTTGTGTTTCAGAGCCCTGACCCAAAGAGAAACTTTTTTTCTCAGTACTCTCTCTTCATCTACTTTTTTTCTTTTATTTCTTGCCCAACTCCCCTAGATCTCAAATATTTTATTGTCCTTTGTCAAAGTTTTACAAGTTTGGAAAACAAGGACTGTGTACCTTTGGAAGTCAGGGGTGTTATTCTCAGATACTAATAGGTCTGCCATCTTGAGCTACTTCCTGAACCCATGTATCTTCACATTGATCTCTCCTCTCACCAGTATTCCTAATATTCTGGACTGCCTAACTCTGACATCTGGTAAACCACATTGAAAAATTTCTTCTGGAATTTCTATACACCCCTACACAGATTCCAGGTAACAACTTGAAAGTATTTAGGAAAAAAATGAGAACTGAATAGTTCTCAAAAGTTTACTTTTAATTGACTTATTGGCTGACCTCACTGTACATTTCCAACAAAATTGCTAAAAATCAGATCCATCTATTGCATTCCAGTTCACCATATGTGACCCCATTAAATTCATGGTCAAGTTTCTATTGTGTGGAACTCTATAGAGATTTGCAGTCCTATTTCCAGCTTACCTGGTAAAAACCAATGATCTTAATGATAACTGAACATGAGAGAAAATACTTTTTAAACATATTCATTTTTATAGATTATTACATAATGTTTAAAAACAGTGTGATCAAAATCAATTTTGTAGATAATTGCAGAATATATATCAGTCTCTCTACCCATCCCACTTTTTGGATAATGGCCATGCAGAAAAAAAAGAAATTGAGGTCTATTTTTTTGTTGTTGTTTTGTCTTTGTCTTCAGTATTAGTCACTGCTTCCTATAGATAGTCATTACTTCTAGCATTAAATACTAAATGAAACATTTATAGGAATCTTAGGAATGGATAGTCATTACAATTTTCTTAAATCCAGGCTTGCCACAGTCTTTAAATAAGTTCATGAAAATTTATAAGGCAGCTTTATTAACTGGGAAAATCTCAACAAAAATGCAATGTTTAAAATAAAAGCAAATCTGATTTGGACTAATAGCTATGTGATCTTCCCAGAAAGTCTTAATTTATAGAAGATCCCTTATACAGAACACTATAAATAAAGTAGTAACTCCAAAATTTTGAAAAGAGCCACACCGCTCTATTCTCCTGCCTGATTTAAAAATATGTGACAAAGGGAGAGAATTGAAAAAAATTCTCTTCCCATACCCTGTCTGGCTAATTCAGACCAACTGGGAAAAATCACATGATGGACAACATATCAAAAATCCAGGCTGAAAATGGCCAAATCTATGAATAGCAGATATGGGAACCAGCCCAAGGCTTGTGTGTAGAAGGGTGACAGATAAAAATAGTGCCCTAAATTTTTTAAAGGTGATTTGAAACCTCCCAAGTATAGTTGACCTTGCTACTGAAAATAAGATGACAAGGGCAAAGTTAAAATTGCAAGCCCTTCAGAGGGTCTATAGTTTTAAGTAATGTTCAAGAAAGAAAGGCCAATTCCCGTTTCCCCTGATTCCCCTCAACTACTCCTCCAATAGCAAGATGTACATAGGCACAGATCATATCCTTTTCTTTGACACATTCTTAATGTATTTATACTTCTCTGCTCTTTTCAAGAATGTTAGGCAGCATCTCAGCATTGTGAATTTTCAAAAGCATCCCATTTTCAGTTACCCCCTGCTGATGAAAGCAATGTCCAGAAGCCAAGAGGAACACTTGGTGTTAAAATTGAACAAAAGTATATATGTATCACATCATAAACCATTTTTTATTTTTTTGCTGGACATTCTTCATTGTGCTTCTGTCTTCACATTGTGCTTCATATCTGTGGGGGTGTGGATATATAGCTCAAATAGAAAAGTTTCCAGAACTTGCTCCCATATCAAGTAGGTATGAAGATAAAGGCCACATCACTTTCCCCCTCTATTTTGTTTTTGAGAAGAGCAGAAATAGTGCAGGAAGAAGTCAAGTTTTTTTGAATGTCCATTTCTAAAGTTCTTTGCATTTTTTCCATTCTCTGTTGTTGATTAAAATATCTTCACATGTCTCCAAGGCTCTCTAAGTAGGATAGGGAGAGTTTGGTGACAGTGTAGAATGCCATTAGTGAGATTTCTTTTGGTGACAGACAGATGTAAATGTATCCATCTAATTCTCTATTCTCAGGTCTCTGCAGATTGATGTTAATAATTAGCCAGTTGCATCTCATCCCTCTTTATCAAATTGGATTCTCCGTAAATTCATCATTTCTTTTTTATTTTCTCAAGTAGCAGTGGTCCTGACAGCCTCCCTTTGTTCTTGTGTTTATAAATAATTTATGACATAGAAATATCTCTTCTTAGTCTTAAAACATAAACTAATGGAATAACATAACACAGTGGCCCAAACTACCTCCCACTTAGGGAGAAAGAAAACCTGTAGAGGGGCATAGAGCTTCATTTAAAAAAATTAATTTAATTTTATTGAAGGAACATTGAATCATAACATATACCTTTAAGGTGCGAATCATAGTAAATCTACATCTGTATGTATTAAATTAAGTTCACCACCATTTCAGTTCTTCTTTCAATATTCAATTGATCACCTCTATCCAGTTTGTCCCGCCAACGTTTTCTTTCTTCCAGTCACTTATTTTAATTACTACAATATATTTTTGTTAAATTTAATTTGTTTACTTAGTTTCATAGAGCTTCATTTTTAACAAAAGGAGACTGAAGATCATATTAAAAAACTTGTCCTCCTGAATGTAGTTTTGGTTTTAATTTTTTCCCCTTTAGATTATAGCTATGATTGAGCATTTTAGGGAGCACAGCACATTCTTTTGTGAAATCTTTTCCAAATAGTATACCTTGTTCAAATTCCCAAGTACACAGTGCATTTCATTAAGCTATACAGAAAGTAGACTATTATTCAATTAAAACATCCACAGATGCTAAAAGCATACCATGGTACATTTATTCAACAACTGTATGCTCATAACCCATGTACAATCTTTTAACACCAAATTACAGGGATTTGGTCCAAATTAGCAATAAAATACAATGTGTTTGCCCTCTACTGGGTAATAATGACTATGTGGTTTTCCTTGCATACCCAGTGGCCTTGTAGACAGCTTCATAACTGTTTCATGTAGTCACTCACATAGTGTTATAAACAAATATGGCTAGGATTGGTGCTAATTAAGGTAATAAAACAATATTGAATCTGTTTTCTAAGCTAGGATCTTCAGTAGAGGTGGTTTGAACATTTTTCTTACATTGCTCTAGGCTTTCACATCACATCACAGGAGATAGCTTATAAGTCATCATTTGATATCCTGGAAATATATTCAGGTTGTAGATAAATAACCCGCCTAACAATGCTAATGCAGAATGTCTGGCATGTAATTTAGATAGGAATCTGAACACCTCCTTACATCAGCTGTTAGGATTTTGCACTGAAGCAGAAATAACGTCTTATCTTCCATCTGGAAATGGGACATAGAATGGTGACACAAGTTATTTACCGAGTTACTGCAAAACAAGTGTGGTAACGGAGTAACTACAAAGCAACTCCCTGGATTACTGCTGCAATATAATGCCAGATAAATAATCATGCCAGACTAAATAAATTGGGAGATGCCTGATTTTATAGAGCATAAATGTAATTCGCACTTCTGTTAGGGTGGAGTTTCCCTTCGCATGTTGATTTCTGAAGCTTCTTTCCAAGTCCTAGCTGACCCAGCAGAGCAACAAATATGTTTGTAGAGAACTCATGCGATTTCTGCTTCTCTGGAGGTTGTGGGAGGAAGGCCATTGGCACTCTCAGGGATGGAGCCTCAGTGCAGTCTAGAAAGATAAACATGCTTGTAGATTTAAACCAATTGAATGAAGCGACTGGGTTTGACTGGAGAGGAATTTTGTATTTTGGGTCAGGTTCCTTCTCACGGTCCCAATTGTCTTGCTTTTGGCAAATGATTTATTATTCTCTTAAATATGGTGTGGGGTTAATATCCTGACTTGGGGCTTTGGAATGTTTTCCCCCTGAAACCAACAGCCAGCGTTATTGGTTGGACTGATTCAGGCATGAAGCATTAAGGGTAGGCTTTTTTTGTCTAGGTACTGGGGGACAAAATAATTACTGCCTTGTACCACAGCCCAACAATTAAGAAGAAATGAAATCCTTTCTTTGGCTTAAAAACATTTCTACATAAGTATTGGTGCTCCTCCCCCTCCCCCTGGCCCACCCACAGGATATCTTCTAGGTTTTGCCATGGTCTCCGGGGTCTTTTGGGGCCAGAAATATAGTAAGCAGTGTATCTCCGAGAAAATATTTTTTTTTATTCAAAGCACAGAATGTGAAGTGCCCTAGTCTCTCTCTCCCTCTCTCTCTCTCTCTCTCTCTCTCTCTCTCTCTCTCTCTCTCTCTCTCTGGTTCCTTTGGAAATTGACATAAGTAACTTGACAGTGTGTATATGTGGGGTTGGGAATGGGAGCAGTAAGGAAGCAGGATGAGAGCACTGCCTACTTTGGAGTAGACATTTCACAAGAGGAAAACACGATTTTTACTTCAAAATAATGCAGTTTTCTAAAATTGAGAGACAGAAGGGGAGAAGAAAATCCCACAGAATTAGTTAATAGATAATATTTAATCTAATGAGAGTCTGATGGATCAGAGCATATTTTAAAATTCTGGCATTTTCCTAACTGCCAAATATGTTGCAGTCCGTAAGGTAGGGCAGGGCATTTATTTCTCTGTTAGGTCCTTGCCATCTTGCTAATTCTGTACTTAACTAAATGGTTGAAGATGTTTTGGTTTGTAAGGCAATTCTTGTTCCCAGCTGCATTAAACTTATTATTAATTACCTCCTTTGGCCTAACATTATGCCTTTATAACACATGAATTGTCAGGCTCTCTGCGATTATTGGAAGGCTATGCCAAACACAAAGGCATTAAGCTTAAAACAATAGAGGCTGCTTATTTGATAGTAGAAGATGTCAGGTGGAGACAAGCACAGTTGGCTAGAACTGACTTGAAGCTCGTCATAAGGAAATAAGGGGAGAGGTGATCACAGCATGGCATTAACTGTGTGTGAGAGACACACAGTTCTACATGGCAGCTTCCATCATGCATTTCCATGGAAGAAGGGGGGAAATAGGCTTTCAGTAAATGATGGGTGAATACAGAATCAATTGTACTGTATGACAAGATACTTTCTCTCTTTGTTTAATATATAAATCAGAAGCACTTATGAATTGATATTAATTAAAATAATGTATTTGCTTTCTTTCAACGGTAATGTCAGCCTTGTTAAAAAATGGAACGCTAAATCTTCATTAGACTTTCAGTATTAAAAACTTGCATGAAATATGAATTAACATTTAACTTGTTGCTAGTTAAAGAAAAGAGAATGCAATAGGCATTTAGCAATGTGGACAAATGCAGAATTGGCATTCCCAAACCCAGGAATAAGTTGGTCTCTAGAGGCCACACAGACCAGGGAGTTATCCATCATTGCCTCCTAACAAGAGCAATAGCTTCCCAAATGGAAGTACTGAATGCTCTTGCATTCATGGAATTAAGTTCATAGCAACAAAATGTCTGAACAGGAAAATACATCTTAGAAAGATCTTTGGAGTCCTTTTAATATGTATTTGGGGATGTGAGTAGCACAGCTATTGTTTTAGAAGAAAGCATATGCATTTCTCTTTTCTACAATCTTTTCTAAACAACAACAGAAAACTACAAAAAGCTTAGTGATGTTACTTAGCTATGTTAAGTTTTGAAAATCAGTGACTACTTGGAGAGAAACATTGACACATACTCCTGTGTTCATTCTATTCAGATAAACAAATATTTCATGTCTTCTGATCTTCATTGCACTGCTGGCCTAAAATTAGAAAAGGTGTAATTGAAATGACCAGGCTGAGACCTCATATTGCATTCAAAAATACATTATGAAACTCTGGTAATCTTATTGGCAATGTGTTGTCTTAGGTGAAAGCTGCTCATAAATACACTTGCTTATAAAATGTACCATTGATCCTATAATTATGGTCCACCTGGATTTATATGTTCGGAAAATGTGATTGAATTTTAGACCTCTCTCTCTCTCTCTCTCTCTCTCTCTCTCTCTCTCTCTCTCTGTGGTATGTACATGCACAGAGAAACCACACGGTGGTGGTATGGTGTCACCATATTCTTTTAAGAACAACAAGAAATGGGGGTTTGTTTAATGAGCTTGCACTCACAAGCCTGCTCATCTAGTGAACTGTGACTTTTCAAATACCAACCTATTAATGTCAAAGGCAATACTGAGGGGAACAGTTCTGTTTGATTTAAAAAATACAGACAATGTGAAGTCCACTATGGCCCAGTATCTATCACCTATGGGGCTCCATTCATGCCTAATGCTTTATTCAAGCTAAGACCTAGTTTTTATATATCAGATTAATACATATCTACAGCTTTGCACCTTTCTACTTTGATTTTTTTATCATCAGGGCTCACCGGGGCCATTTTCATTCCCTTACTATAGCATCTGCAAGCAGGTGGATTAGAGATAACTCTCATTGTGCTTTGTTTTTCTCCTGACACTGTCATTAATCATTCCTTAAGCCACACTTCAACTTCTAGTAATCAGGACTGGCTGCTCCTGAGCTGCACAAGAATTGCCTCTCACAGCGTAATATGGAATTGGAAGCGAATGGCTGAGGCCAGACGCCTCTTCTGCATTCCCCATCTATCTCATCATTTAGGTATTTATCCATCTAGGGTTTGTATGGAGAGCACCTCTCTCTTTCCCATGAGGATGCAGATTGCAACAGAGGATCAGATTTGTTACCAGGCTTTGGGCTTTGATTGTCCTCTTATAAGTTCAGGATTAAAGTGAGATTTCCCACAGGGCTATGCAGGATTTGCTAGCATTTAACTGTTTAACCTGACTGTGAATGAGAATCCCGTGGTCAACTATTCCATAGAGAATATTATGGTAAGCCGAGCCTGAGTGGTACACATTCCGGTGTGTGCCTATAAAGACTGGCACAGTTGATTCCAATTAACTTCATATCTAATATCAGTTGTTTTCATGTACATAGAGCAGTAATTGTAAGATAAAAATAAAGCCAAAGCATTCCTTGTTATGAAATATAGATGTCAATTTTGAATAAATGCAAAGTTACGATTTCCCCTTATGCTTTTTTACCCTGACTGGAGAATTGATCACTGTTTTTGGTTGTTTTATATTTTGTGTAGTGGTTTTATATTCTCTTAATTTGTTTACCAATTCTAACTAACAACGATATGATTCTTTATTCAACACACCCTTGAATATGACCAAAACAGAAGCAGAGTTGTGAATTTGTTTACATTTACTGTATTCACAATGATAAATATGTATGCCGAGTGTCTTGGGTTATATGTAGAACTTAAACAGACACAGTTTAATTCTTTGTTATTTCTGAAGAGGAAAATTCTTCTAATGTGTTCATCATTTTCAAAAGCAAGGCAATGGGGAAATGGAAAAGGATTATTCAAAAATCAAGTCCATTCTATTTTTGTTGTTGTTTTCAAATTTGTCTCTACTTAAGTGAAGGATTTGAAAGAAGTCAAAATCATTCTGTTACCTAGTATTGAGGGAGTTGTCTGTCTGTTTTCTGTAATCATTCTATTTAATGTGAAAAAAAAATATTTTGCCTGAAAGGGTAGTGCACATTTTATGTGCTTTATAAAATGAAATAGAACAACAGGCAACAGAGATGTGGAATTTAGCAGACCATTTTAAGCTTATGGAGAAACCCGTCTTTTGTAAAGACTAAATCATTACACCTTTTATGCTTCCACAAATTCTCTATTACAGTTTTTACAATTACAATTTTGCAGTGTGAAAAAGAGTGAAACATATACCGGAGCAGAAATAACTTTAAAAAGTCTATGTTTAAAATGAAAAAAAAAAGTTGATCACAATAGAGTGAAAAATTAAAAAAAATTTTTTTCGTCTCCCTGGAAATCCTTCTGTAATGAATAGTATAGGTGGCAAATTGATCATTTTTGGGGAGAGAATGAATGGAGCAAGACTACAGTGGTCTGTAGACTAATTTATTTGTTTTGCTTCATCTGCATCAGATACCCTCTTATTAGGTAGCAGCTTTCAAAGCAGTTGTGATGGACCCGTGTCTTGAGCCTGGTGAGAGTTTTGTTGGGGTTATAAAACAAGAACACTGCAGGATTGGTACTAAATATCTTTAACCCTATATACTATATCCATAGAATTAAAGAATCACTGAGTTAGGAGTCCATGGAGGGAAAAAGTTAAAAGTTTCTCTCTCTCTCTCTCTCTCTCTCTCTCTCTCTCTCTCTCTCTCTCTCTCTCTCTCATCTCTCTCTCATCTCTCCACTCTCTCCTCTCTCTCCTTGTTTCCTCCTCACTCCCCTGCTCTTTTAAATGCAAGAAAAATCTCCTCCAGATTCACATGAGTAATTTTCAGCTGTGTATTATGCTCCTGAAGTAACCTCTTCATTCCCATTGTTTTAGTGTGAAATCATTTCCTCGGGAGATAATTAGAGTTGCTCCATTTATTACATTAAATGATTAGCATGCACTTGAAATGATCCAGTGTATTTTCCTTGTTGCTGATGACTCTTAAATATGGGCCTCTATTCTTAATGGATAAATTAAGATTGTCTTGGCTCTTTGTAGCCAACTGTTTAGCCAAACAAGAGAAACTTTCTTTTTCAAACACAGGCCAGGTGCGCGGTGGCTGAGGTCTAAGTCTGAAGAGATTCTATTCATAGAGATGTCCCACCTGGTTCAACAAAGGACTTGTAACATTGCTTAAAGGGGTTTCTCTCCCAACACCCTTAATAAAAATGCTTTTAATGACAGTGCTTTGTCTGGTATTACTCATCCTATGTGCAGAGTAAGTTTAACATAAAGTGACCCAAGATCACATTTCAGAAAAGTACCTCACGGCAAAGTCGTGTGCATTACTGAGTAAGCAATATGCCTACAAAGCCATGGGAAAATATTTTAAGAATTACAAAATATGTATTTTATTTGGATGTAAGTGTTTCTTGCTCTCTTTGGACTAGCCTGGTTGTTTAGCTGACAGAGTCATCTAAAATCCACTGGCAAGTTTGGATCAAGCAGGCATTGCATGCTAAACAGGCGCCATTGCATATGTAATTAGAGAATTGGGAAATAAACTAAATACATCGTGTAGTTATTTATATATTCAGATTTTCACTAAATAGTAATAAATGAGGTAATTCAAGCATATTTATGAGAAAAATTCAAAGCAGAATTTAGATGCAAGATGTAAACATGTGCAGATCTGAAGACTACCCACGATGAGGATTCATCAGTTTTACATTTGTCCACTCTGTCTAGATGTGTGTTAATCTTTAGTAAATTTCATTGAGAGACAGAGAATTTTACACAGGAAGATAAAGAACTTCAACGAAAATTATTTAAAAACATTCCTGCCAACTTCAGATCATCTTGTTTTGAGGATGATTTTCTGCTACCTAGACATTCAAAACTGTCATTTGACCCTTAGTGATTTGTTTATGTATTTGTTGTGTTCTGATAGCATTGTTATTTTCAAGAAAATACAGAGTTGCTCTGGAAGGTTTTTGGTTCACAGCATCATCTAGAGAACTAAAAGGGGAAAGTTGAGAAGAAGCATAGGATTCTCAGTCAAGAAAGGGTAGTTCTACATTTTGGCAATGTTGATCTCTTTTGCCCCAAATGGGGTGAGGCTGTTCAGATTCCTGTACTGATTTCTCGAGTATAGAGAATAAAGGAGTAAGTTACCAAAAATCAGGCATTCCTTTAGCAAGCGAGAAGAGGAATTTAATGCTTTTCTCATACAACGCATTCACAACTTCTCTCCTACAATCCATATCCCCAAAATGATCACGTAAATTCTCTGTAAATAGTAGCTTTGTGTTTACCAACACTCAGCCAAATAAAAAGGACTCACGGTAAAGTTCTTTGTATTGGAACTATGATCTTCAGAGGAGAAGCCTGTCAATATCTAGTTGCAGTATCCTTTATGTTTTAGACCAAAATATTTCAACAGCAGCAGCAATAGCAGCAGAAGACTACTTGTGCTTTATTTTCTGTGGACAGTTTTAGCTTTTAAAGCAACCTGAGTTACTGCAAAATTTCTTATTCAAAGTTACTTAAAATATAGTCAAAATTGTAATGCTGGTTAAATATCTAAATAACCTTAAGTAATCCTTGTATTTTCCTCTTCACTTAGGTAAAATCTTTGTGTGTTTAGTCTTCATTATGATAGCAGAATGTGCTGCTGGCTCTGCCTGAGACAGGCTGGTTTTGGGAAAATACAATTTCTGAAGACCTACTTTATAATGACATTCTCTGCTTGTATTCCACATTGTGTACTAGAAACATCCTCCTGTCAACATTTACTCAGATGAGACACATGACTATATGATAGAGATTTCTAGATCATTTCATTATTTTTATATGAAAGAGATTGAGATCAACAGACATGCAGAGATTTGTCTGGACACACGCAGCAGTGGTGTTAGGACTTCTGCCCACCACCCCCCTCACTTACTTCCAGTGTTCCTTCTGCTTTCCTAGGAATACAGAATCCAAAAGAAAAATATGTGAAAGGCCTCCTCCAGCTTCCATTCCTAGCTGGAAATGTTATTTACAAATGGAAAATTGGGAGCAATCTGGTATGATTATGTATGATCCTTATTGATGAATGTTGTCACCAAATATGACTTTAATTCTGTGCCATACAGATTTTATTTAAATTACCTTAAGTGGATAATGGTCAAATTATGTTAATTTTTAGCTAACCATACCAAAAGATCTTTGGGAGATGGCAAATTCAATTAATATAAAGGCATTGGCAGGCTATTTATAGTAAGCTTATCTTTAATTTCTTTAAGAACTTCTGAGAGCAGTGTCAATGTATGGCATTCTGAATTGGAGGAGATGTATTATCCTAAAAGAGTGCTGTAATGTTATTTAGCTCTGACAGGAGAATTCTCAGGATAAGGATGCTTGAAAGTCTTCATCAGTGTCCTTATAGGAGAAATGATCCACTTGCAGTGATGGAGATGGAGGATAGGTTTAAATTGCACTTCTTTTTATAACTTTGTGAATTCCTTTTTAGTATATGTCTCCTTTTCAAAAGATGAAGTTATAACAGTACTAATACTAGTGGTGTGGAAGGTTACAATGACTGAACACCATCTCTCTCAAACATTTATTCCATTTAAACAAAAATACCTGATAGAGGCATTTCCATTATTCACAAGAAATCACACAATATAATGGTTTCTAGCACTCCTTTTGTAATAGCTTATTTAAATACTTGGGGCTGCAATTCAGTCTTCCACTTTGTTCAGACTTCACAGAAATACTTTATTCAATTGATCACATTTTTATTCTTTATTGTACTCTAAATCTCCTTTGATTCCTTAAAACACCAGAAGTGAAAATCAGGTCTGTAGTCATGTAAAATGCAAAATTCTTCCTCACACATTTACTTAAAGATAAAAACCAAAACAAAAGCATGATAAATACAAAAATGAATAAATGGGTCACCACCAATAATTTAATAAAGATTCAAATATGTTAAAGTACAACTATTTTCTACAGATTTTTTTATATTTTAGCAATTTGATACTTCATACAAATGAAGTTTTCAGCAGGTGGAAATTTTGTGTCTCACAGCAGTGTCTTGTGATATTAGACATTTATGAAGACAGCTAGAGGCCTCAGTTGATGCTTTTAGTGAGTGCATCAGATTTAAGATAACCCCAGCCCCCAAACCAAATGTTATAAATATATTCAAATTCACAACACTGGCTAAAGTCTTAACTTTTAATAAGCTTCTGCTAGCAGTGTTTTAAATTTAAAGAATGATGGTAGCCATTGTGGCTGACACATCAGGGTGGCATAATTTCTCTTTATTAAAACTTTATCCTAGAATTTATAGTCTAGAAAAAGCTTTAGAAGCTCTTCAGTGCACTTTTAGAGGAAAAGAGAAACAAAGCTAAAAAAAGATGGTAACAATATATATTAAGTTTATTTCAGAAGTGCTTTTAATTTTGCCTTTATGCAAATGAGAAAAAGTCTGCCAGAATTAATTGACAGAGCAAGAACAATTCAGTCACCACAAAGAAGATGACATAGCTGCCAAGGGAAAGGAATTCAGATTCTGGGGCTGGTGCATTTTGCTTTTTTATCTAGGTTTTCCAAGGTGGAAATGGAACACCTATAGTAGCATATGGGATATTTGACTTTATTATGGTAATGTTGCAGCATCTAAAGGAAAGATTCATGGAAACATCCCAGTGTGTGCCTTAATATAATAGAAGTAAAAGACGCCACAGTTACAATACATAATTTAACTATGCAAATACAGGCTTAGGTGTGGATGATTTATCCATTTGCAATAGCTTGAAATTCTTTGAGAGTATTTTTAAAGACTTTATTGTCTCAAAATGAATATTTATAATGCTTTAAAGACAGTGGTTACTTAATGGCTAGGCTATGATGTTTGTAACCAATAAAGAATGAAATGGAAAAAACATATTTAGAAAAACTTCTAAGTGGGTTTTGGATAGAGTCTGTGAAAACATGTATCAAATTACTTGAACTGCTATAACTCTTCTTAGAATGTGACACCTGTATATATAATTTGCCATATGTGTGTATGCATATACATAAAACCTATATAACTGGTGAGTTTATTCAGATATTCTTAACATCAATTAAGGTATGCACTTATTTATTATTCATTTTTCTTTATTCTCAGGAAACTAAGATGTTTCTTTTAAGATTATGTGAAAATGTTTTTATATATTGAAACAGAAACATCAAAATTCATTAAGAACAAAGCTCTGGCATATTAATCTGTCTGCCAGTTTTCAGCTTAGTGTGAATTCATCTGCTTGTAAGTCTTGAAAGTAGATATCAAAATAGAAATGCTCAGTAATGATTTTAGTAGTATTAACAGAATTGCCTTTTATTAAAAACACATTTGATAATCTTGCGATATCCGTGACCTGAATAAAATCATCAGTAAATTAGAAAAACAATTTTCTTCCCCTTATTTATCCTAAATCTTTATGAAGAAGCATCCATTACTTGCAAAGTTTCAAATGTTGTTTGATTTACATGCACTTGAAAGCAATATTCCCCTTGAAACAAGGACAAAATGTCCAGAGACATGGTAAATACATAGTTTCTTAATTGCAAAGCCAAAATAGATTACACACAGCCTTGCAAAATCTAAGACATCTGCTTTGTTTGAGGCAAGAAGAAAGACATCTGGGGGTTTGAATGTTTCTTTGTGACCTGCTCCAGTGTGAGTAACCTTGTAGTTAACTAGGCATTTAGTCAGGTCCTAGGAAGATCATTACTTGGACTCTGACTCAGAGGCTGATAGGGACCCAGGCCAAAGCCGAAATGTTGTACCCAAAAGATCAGTGAAGCCACGCAGTCGGGTGGAAGTGTCGTAACTGAGGCAGTGTAATCACAGCCGCCAACCATTTATCTCTCTGGCAATCACAGACCCACACACATGAAATAATCGATGGAGCAGAAAAAAAATCTAAAGCCTAAAAATAAAAAAAAGGTCAGCACCAAATCTTGTAGGATCATTTTGTTTTCTAATTTGCAATCCTATTATTATTTTCAAACATTCTTGGATGCTGTGGTCTTTCATTCTAAAGGAAACCTTTGGTGATTTCGTATGACATCAGTAGAATAAATTCACATTAAAATAATTTCAAGTATGAGCGTCTGTTAGTACATTTGACTTTTCTACTTGCAACGAAGTCACAATAAAGTAGCTCTTCTGCTGTTTGGTTATTTTCCCGGGTAATGCTATTGTGTGTTCAGTCTAGCACGGATTAGATTTTTTTTACTCAAAGCTGCCTCCTTCATGTTTGGGTTTATTTGCTTGTTCATAGACCAAACGAGCGCCTTTCCCTGGGGTTCTCCCCTGCGTGATTTTGTGATAGAGCTCAGATGTACTGTGGGGGCTTGGGCTGTTGACGAACAGAACCAAACCCACACTGCCTGTGAGTTGTTGATAAATCTTTCCATTGGAATTATACTTGTCTAAGTGGCAGAGATACAAGATTCCCTTCTTATTTAGTATTTGAACGTGTGGACGGCACATTTAATTGCTCCCCATAGGCAAGAATTTGGCAGAGAAAAGGCAGTGCGTTTTAATGGGTCTGTCTAGCTATATTTTAAAACATCCCTTGCCACCATGCTTGCACATTCGTGTTGGCATTAATAGAACAAAAATGTGCCTTGGACTTTAAAGGTGTTTTGATGGTAGGTAAACGTATTTATTTTTCACCTGATTCTGTTTCCTGTACTTACTGTGCCAAAGAGGCACCTGAGAGGCTGAGAGCATCAGAGGATGGCGCTTCTGTCAAGGGGATTTAAGAACTGAGGGTTTTCTTTCTTAAGTGCCACCTATAGAATGTGAACACAGGTTAATTTAGTTGACAGAATAACCAGAAAACAGACCCAGTAAAGAGGAGAGGTTTTTGTATTTAAATCGCAAAGCAGTTGCAAATGAACCAATGAACCAGATACTTTATTTTAAAAAGATGTGATTTCCTTGATTGAAAAAGTGATTCTCTTTATTTTTCACTCTTTATAAAACAATGCTAATCGAACATGTGACTGATTCTTCAGTGTAGAGAAAAATAGTGTAAGTTGATGGACTACAAATTTTTCTAAGTACTATCATATTGAAATTCAGTGTTGATTTATGGATAAAATCAAGAATGGCTAAACTGGAAAACTTTTTGTACTTTTCTAGCACTTTTTTCTGTATCAGATATGTAGTTCTTTTATTGTAACAGCACCTGATACTCAAATATCTTACTTTTGACATATTTCACTTTTTAAATTGTTTCTACTTTTTTTCCAAATAGTATCTCTCATGAGTATCCCGTATTTTACTTTGAAAGCTCCTTCTTATGCTTGTCTCCTTTTGAAATAACATTGGTTTTAGAGACAGGAAAATACAGTTATAATATAGGCCTTTCTCCTTATTCATTCTAGACGTTAAAGCATATTTAACTCTGTATCCAATGTTTTCTGGTGACAAGTGACAACAACAGATGCCCTACTTTGCCTATTGCTTTCTAGGTTAAAGCAGTAAAGTCATTTGGTTTATATGCAAGGCAACTCTTTTCTCCTTCCCTAAAATGACATAGCATTTGTTAGTTTGCATCAGATTTTTAAACAGCAGTAGTATATGATAGCAAAGATAAAGTTTTCTGCTTTGTCAGGAAATTAACATTGTACCAAAATAAAAATAAGTACTAACAGCCTGCTGTGTGATGAGATGCTGGAAGTGAGTGAAATTGAGGTGGCTGTTTTGATAGTTGAGAGAGCAGACTCTTCAGAAAAAAAAAGGCTTTTCTATAAATTGAAAGTATTTCTCCCAATTATATCTCTGTAAAGAATACTTTTCTAATGTTTATAAGAGTGGTATCCTCTATTACTACATTTATTATAGTGAAATGCATGAGTGGTGGGTGTTTTGTTGTGACATCTGAACTATTTGTAAATATTGTTCACAGCTTTCATAGCATATTTTAGTGAGGCAACATTTCAGGAAAGTATAATTTATTGCACATGATATAGATGGTGAGCTTCCCAGCCCATTTGTTGTAGATGTGTTTTCACAAAAGAAAACTGACACTAGGAATATTAGATTAAAGTAGAAATTTTGATCTGTGGGACTATAGTTCTGTAGTGATTGTTTTGCCTTTATATAAAACATCAGTGAGACCAGGAGATTGGCTTTACTTGAGGTCAGGGTCCCAGATAATCTAGTTCTACTCAGACTGCAGGAAGATGACATTTTCTTTTAGCATGTGATATTATGTTTGTATGTATGTATGCATTATGCATGCATATGTGTATGTATGTATGCATGTATGTATGTGTGTATTTTTTTTTTGCCCATGCAATTCCATTTGCATGCCATTTTATTCTTTTATTTCCCTCATGAAAAGCTATAGACCTCTGATGTCTCATTTGGCTTTGTCTTATTCTTTTAAATTTTCCTCAAAGGGAGATAAAGGACTTAAAAGTAAGTGTTAATATGTTTTTTTTTCCCTCTTCTTTCTTTAAGATGATGCCTGCTTTAAGTGACAATGAAAACTTCTAGTTTAACTAGTTTTTTTTAAGATGTAATTTTTTTGGAAGAAAAAAACTTGGGACTATTTTGAAAAGCTGTTATATTTTCAGAATACAAGTTTACAGCAAATTATTTGAGCAGGAACACCTATTTGTTTTCAAGAAGCCTTGGTAAACATATTCTCCTTTTCTCTTTTTCCCTTTCTTTTCTTCCTGTTCTCCTTCCCTCTTTTCCTTGTAAATAGGAAGTTAGCTCAGCTTCATATAAAAGCCTTAATTATTGAGTGTCTACTCTGGTCCAGGCCAGTGGTACTAACTTTATTCCGAAAGGTAAATTGGATTATCCCACTTTACAGAGGTAAAAACTGAGACCTAGAAGCTAAAATTTGTCTGAGAGCACATAGCCAGCAGTAGGCATGCACTGATCTGAATCTAAAGTTGTATGACTTTCACACTCTCCCCTCTCCCATCTACCACAGTGCCTTTGAAGTAAATGTGGTCTTTATTATTATAGAGGAGCAGTTATCATCCACAACAGGAAATCATAGCCACCCCTGTGGAACCTTAAAAATATTTAAATGCTTGATTTCCACTCCTGAAAACTGAATTTAGTAAGTTTAAGGTGGGAATCTGGCATCTTTATTTTTTGAAACAGCACAGGTTTCTGATGTCCCACTTTAAGAGCCACTGGCAGAGTGCCCTCCCTCTTTCTCAGTAATAAGATGTTGCTGATAAGAAGGAAGACATATAATAGAAAATTTCTGGTTCTTCATATAATTCATAATCTGTTTCATCTAAGTTTCAAAATTTTAAATCCCTTTTTCTAGGATAGGTAATCTAGAATGACCACTGACAAATGTTGGCACATGAGTATTAAAATTGTATTTAGAGGCATTTTATTTGAATATAACAACCACTATAAACAAAATGGTAACCTGTGCATTGAAAGTACTTACCAAGTCATCTATTATAGAAATAACTTTGAAATTCCCTCAGCTGAGAGTATTTGTTTAATTGACATCATTCTCAGTGGTTCTGAGCATTCATGCCAGAGTCTCAGTGATATTAATTTTCAGTTTGACTTGACCTGAGAAAACTTTATATACCTGTAAGTCCAAATTTGTTTTTCATTTAATTAATTTCATATAGTATTGAAATGAAGACCGACTAGAGTCCCTCTTTTAACTACCTACACATCTAATGCATTACTAAAGCATGCACAGTTTGAATAGGATGCTTCATGCCTTGTTTATATCTGCTTTTGGCATCAAACAATCATAAATGCTGTGTGTAATTCTATAATGACTTTCTGAAAAGAGAAGAAAATACTTTTTCTAATATCTTCCAGTTAATGTTTTGTGCCAATAAATTGACTATAGTGTAGAAACCAGCAGAATATGAAAATGTTTAGCTTATGGCTTACTAAAACTGGAGAAATGACATATACTGCTGATTTCATTTACCTGAATGTGCCTTCCAACTCTCACAGCCCTATTTGCAGGCATTTTACCATCATTGAATATAACCAATCTCATAAGAATTACCCAAATAGCGACTCAGAAAAGCATCTTTAGAGAAATCTGGTCTTAACCCCAAAGTCTATTTACCAAGCATTATTTAAATTAGATTAAAATGGAAGTATTTTAAAAGTCAGTCGCTCAGTGGTGCCATGCCTTGTTTGGTACAGATACTTGCTGTCTCATAAAATAAAATTTGCTGTTCTATAAAATACCCTTGTTATTTTCAAATGACATGCCTATGCATATCCTATATACATATCTTAGTTAAAAACACTATTCAGTGAGTTTTTACAATGAAAATTTTCAACCCTTCTCTTTACTCTCTTTCTCTGGCACCTCACCCATACCTCCCCAGAAACAAAGGCACAAATGATGAAGCAGCCGAGGCACATCTGTCTCTGTAACAGAGAAAGAGTGATTCTGCATGACTGTCCCTAATGGTACCAGTGTGATCTCTGCCTGACTGAATCCAGCAAAGACTCAGTGATTCATGGATGACTTCCAAACATTCTCTCCTGCTTTCTAAGTGAAAACATACATTGAAAAAGACCCTCAGTCTATATATATAAAGTATAAGCAGCAAAGGTGTGCTATCTTAATTTTCAGTCTAACCCTCAAGACATCCTCCATGGCATCAGTATTAAAGCAGGAACCAGGACTACATTTTCCTATTGGATAATAAGCCATGGAAGTTGCATGGGGTTGAGTCTCTAGGAAATCCCCTCTTTCTTTGAAAAAATGTCATTGGTGAGATAAGAGATTGGCACCACAATGAGAAAAATATAGTGCGGGCTGATACGCATTGTCAGGTAGAATTTGGTTTGAGACACTGACTTTTGTCTGCGTGGTGTCTCCGTTCCAAAGAAGATGGAAGATGCAAAATTGCAAGTTTCCAATCTCTGGTTAATGTGGTCTATACAACTGAATAATGTATAAGGAGATGTTCCTTTGATAATGTCACAATTATTCATTGTACAGCTATAAACTCAGATATTCACATTAACAGCTAGGTATTATTTTTCTTCTCTGAAATTAAGTGAGCGGCATCAGTGGTCATAAATGAGAGCATTCATCAAAGGCGGAGCCATGGCAGAGGATTAAGAGAATGCTGATGAAGTGTCCGGATTCCCATAACTTGGAATGGAGCTGCATTCAGCATTCCTTTATTATCCATCTGCCACATAACAAAAAGTCTCCTATATTTAATGCAGGTTTGCCCTAGGCCACGTAATAGGATTAGGAATAATTTCTACAAATTTACAAAAACAAATCACATGGGAAGGCTTAGAATTTGCTAATAATTTCTCCATAGCTGGGAGATCAAAGGGATGTAAGAGTCCCTAGCCAGGCGGTAGTTTGACCCTGGCCAGACCTTTTTAATGAAAGGGTTAATCTTCTCCGAGGTGACCATAGAGGAGCAGATAGTGTGACCAAAGGCAGATTCAGGCCCCCAAACAACAAGGAAGAAAATAGTCTGAGACGTACAACAGCAAGAAAACATTTACAGAATCACACTACATTTTCTGGTTAGAAAAAATAAAACTGCAGAACCTCATTGAAAAGGGAGAGACAAAGGAAGAGGGCTGTCTGAGAAACAAATCCAAGAAAGATCAAAACCCCTCACCACTGCCTTGAGGAATAAAAGAAATAAGGCTGCTTGTTTCCTCCTAAAGGTTTTCCCCATTGTGGTCAGGTGAGGGCAGTCCTCTCAGCCCAGTCGCACTGTTTCTCTTGGACCAGAAGGAGGAGTGCCAGATCTTGGGCCCATCGGAAAAGGTCTGCTACACAGAAAGCCAAGCTTTTTGTAAGGCACTGTGGATCAGGTGCATCGTTTCATAGGTAGCATATTGGGATAGCAAATAATAAATTCTTAGGAATTTCCCCATCGTTAGAGGGAAATTCATGTGAACAAAAGCATATTCAAAATAGTGAGGGCAGGTAGAATTAATGGCATTGCTCCAGCATCTTTCAAGTTCTCTATTACTAATTTAGATGAGTGGCAGCTATAGTCAAAATCTCCTCTCCTGCCTTTTCTTCAATAGTGGCTGTAATGACATAGCAAGGGCACATGTCAAGAGTCCCATCAGCTCTTTTCCCTAGCAATGGTTAAGGGGATCCCATTGCCAGCAGCATGACTTGTTCTCAAGACATCCAAAACAGAGTACCGTGTTTCTCCTTTATCTTGCTGCTCATCAAATGGAAGTGTTAAGTATAGAATCTGTCTGATGTAAGAGAGGTGGTGGATAATTTAATAGTTTCTCTAAAGGACGAGTCAAAATTTGATGGGGAGGGGTGGCGTTTAGATGTTCCTGTTACTTGGTCTCTCAGTCTGTAAGCTGATTGAGTGAGAGGTGGATAAAAGTTGCCTGCTCACCCTCTTCCATTACCTAGTGGTCTGTTAAGACTAAGGTGAAGGTCCTACTTAGAAATATCACTAAGAGAGATTGGCTTGGGATAAAAGTTAGGAGGTTGATTAAGAAGGTGGTTTCATTAATCAGAATGATGGTCTCAAAATGAGTAAAATGTTTTGGGGTTATTCCTTTTCACTCCTAGCTGCTGATAAGAAGCAGGCTTCTTTTGATGGATCTGGCTTCTCTGTGAGAAGAAAGAAGACAGTAACTACTTTCCCCCATATCCTGTGTTCCTTTCACTCCTTTTCTGAGAATTGAGAAAAACTGATTGCGGGTTGTTCCAGGGACTCATTAGGGTTGTTAAAGGGTAAGTATCAAGATTATTTCCACACAGCAATATCCTGTCTGCTAGTTTAATGCAATATCAGATTTCTTTGTATCGGTGTGTGGAAGAATGGTTGGTTCTTCTGGCAGAAACAGCAAATCTGAGACAGAAAATGCAGATGATCTTGGTACTCACAGGTTTATAGATTCATTAGATGTAGAGAATATTAAGGTCATAGCTAGTCAACATTCAATTAACAAATAAGTTAAATTTAGATTCCTTCTTAGTCTTTTATTTGGTAAATGCTTTGCATATATTGCTCGTCTAAATGTATATGTATCAACTGATTTAATTCTTGCATGAGTCCATGATGGAAGAACATTTATTTTTTATACTTTGAGACGAGGGAACTTATGCTTAGAGAAGTTAGTCTACTTAAGGTTACTGCTGATAATTGGCAGAACCAGGCTTTGAACTCAGACCTGCATGTTGTGTTTGACTATCTTAGCTCCCCCTTTTTACTGGTGAACTTTATTGTATTTAAAGGCTCAGGGATGAGAGGGACCTTGGAAGTTACTGAGTTGTGTATTTATTTCATTTTTAGATAATTATATAGAGACTGTGAGACAGAAGTTGACTTAATATAAGTCATACAGTTAGCAGCAGAGCTTGGGTAAGAGACCCTAAGCACCCCAACTACCTGCCTGTCCAGGTTTCTTTACACGAGAACATTCTACTTCCCTGCCATGCCCCCAGTTAGAAAGTTCTACCCACTCTCAGCATCAGTTGAGAGTTAAAATTTCTTTTAATGACAATTTCATCCATTCAGCACACATTAAACACCTCTTAAGTCAGCTTTAAGCACTGTGTTAAATTTGGGGAATATGAAGAAGAATTGAATCAGTTTCTCCCTACTCTTGACCCTTAACTGTCTGTGGGGAAAAATGTAAAACGAGCATTGTATAGTGAGAAAACTGCTGTTAATGAAGGTATATATCCATTGTGCTGTGGCAACATGAAGGCAGAAAACAGAACTCTTCCTGGTGAAGTCAGGGATCACTTTATGGAGGAACTTACATTTAAAGTTTGAAGTTCGTTTTGTTTTGTTTTGTTGTAAAGGAAGGGCACAGGCAGGAATGGAGGCGAGTAGGCAAACAGGCAGGGAGAGGCAGAGAAGCATTTTATTTATTTTAATTTTAGTTGTCCATTTTGGTTGTTCCCCTGGCCCTGGGATATGACCCAGGTCCTTGGGGTGTATGTGGACTGCACTTGGTTGGAATTAGTGGACCTAACCACTGCTCTACCAGAGTGTGCCTGAAGTTCGAAGTTTTAAAGGAAAATAGTACTCTACCAGGTGAACAAGAAGAGAAAGGAGATTTTGAATAGAATGACATTATGGGTGAAACCATGGTAGTGTTAAAGACTCATTGAGAAACAATTTGGTTCATTATAAATTTATTGGACTATACTTATGGTTTAATGCTATGAAAGTGGGAAGTGGGGATCATACAGGAAATTGAGAGTGACTGTGAGAATAGAAGGGAAAGAGCATGTTTGAGAGATAGGGAATGAGGTTGACCAGTGACTTGGGAGGTAAAGAGGTACTTTTAGGTTTCTTTCTCTGGTAGATGGTGGTGTTTTTCCAAGAATAATAAATGTGTGTATCAGAGTGGTTAGAGGATACCTATATATTTTAAACAAATAGAATTTAAGTTTCTATTGGTCACCCAGGTACACTTGTCCAGCTGATTATTGGGAATATGGGTCTGAAGCTCAAAGGAGACAGTTCTGTGGGAGATGAAGATGTGAGCATATGTAGCATATAGGTGGTAAGTGAAATCATGAAATAGATGATAACTTTTCAAGGAGAATGTACAGTGATAGAGGAAGAAGACCCAATGCTTCAGGTAACAAAAACCCTCAAAACAACATCAACCAGCAGTGATAACATCCTGCATCCCCCTGCCCCAACCCTGTAACCAAGCAGGGGAAGCACTTATCAGAGCAGCAAGAAAATAACCAGGCAAAAAAGGTTTACAACATAGAAAGGAAAGGAAGGAGGGTGGTCAATACAGAGGGGTTAGTCAGTGGTATTTTTCGGAGTTCAAGAAAACGAAGGTTTGAGGAGTAGCCATTGGGTATACCAAATATTAAGAATGGGCATTGGACTAAGAACCATTTTAGAAGCCTGGTTGCAGGAGTTGCAGGAGTGAAGGGAATGGTTAGGAGGAAAGATGAATAGTAGAGTTTGAAAATGACAGAAGGCTAGTAACAAGGCATTGGCAAGATCTAAGTAAAAGACCATGGGCGTATTAAACTGCTGTTGGCCAAGGGGTAGAAGCTAGAAAAGAGGACTAGGCTGAAGAAGTGGAACAACTTCCCTGGAAGGAGTTGGGACTAGATAGACTGAAAGAGCACATGTGGTCAGGTGACTTCAGCCTAATGGGCATATAAGTAGGGGTGACATCTTTTCTTCAAAGTTTTTGTTTGTAGACAAACTCTAGGACAAGTAATTTGGTTTTTTGTTTGTTTGTTTTGTTTTGAACTTCCTGGAAGTCTGGAGAAAAACTAGAATGATATAGACAAGGGATAGGATGAAGAAGGGACTGTTTGGAAATCATATTAAAGGGAAAAGTGTTCTGAAGGTAGAGAGTAACGATAGGGAGAGGTAAAAGAAAAGAAAGGGACTATGCTCCGTAGTGGGAGAAGGAATTTGGCAAAGTATGCCTAACTAAGCAACAGAGACTTGGGGCTAAATGAAATTTTGGGGATGATGTTGAAGCTCTCAAGGAATATTTATAATCTTATGAAAGGAAGGTAGTACCTGTTCAAAGAGTTCTTTCTCAAATTGACAGATAATTTTGGGACCAATTCACTTAGTCCTCTTCTGGAGTTATCAATACACAAAGATAGAGAAGTTGATTTCATTATTCTTTCTTCTCACCAACAACAAAGGGACAGCTATTTTCCCTTTGTTCTTTGTTGTGTGCAGGCTGTGCATGATTCCAGTGTGATGGGTAATGAGTCAGCAGCTGCAGCTTGGCTGTTGGTATGAATGGAAGGCTTTTCTGAGAGGAAAAAATTTAAGATATGGACTACTCTGGGGCTCTGTGGAAGTTGCAACTTACCATCACACAGAAGCAAGAAAGGAGGCAGTGTTTAATTTTGCACAAGTATCATTAACCACTCAACAGCAATTAGCACACAGGCAACCACAGCTGTATGGATGGTGACAGTGCTGGTGGGGGCCATGGCAGTTTTATAGGAAGGGTGGTGATGGAGGGCCAGCTTTCAGTATTCCAGTTAGGATTCCAGGTTTGATTTGCCATGGACAATCTATGAAAACTGAGAATTTACACTTCTCTAATTATGGAGTAGAGGATTTAAAAGCCTGAATTCCATTTAAAAGCCCCACAGTTCTGAATTCCATTTACAGATCTCCCAAACTCTAGGACAAGTTATTGAACTTCCTTAGGGCTCACTTCAGAGCAACAATTATTACATTAGAATGATGCTGAATTTTCAAAATAAAAGGATTCCTGCATTTGTACTTTCAGACTCTTGCATATTTTGTTCAGACCTCTTTTTTCCCTCTAATTTTGTTAAATCCATTTCAAGCTGTTCTTCAACATTCTACAGGAAGATATATATATGTATATATATATGCACATATATATCTCTGTATATATGTCTGTTTACTACTGACATATTTTTTGTAATGCTACTGAATTATTTATTTCATAGAGTCAAAAAAGACACACTTGGTAGATTCATAGCTGTTATTGTATTTTTCAAAGTATGGTCTATGGAGCTTCTCACTGGATGTTAATGCTTCATATTAAATAAAGATCTTTACTTCACAGATTGGGAATGCTACTTAAAGAGGCTTCATTTTTATAGTAATATTTTTCCAGGGATTTGTTTTGCTAACATGTATTTGAGTCTCCCAAACTTTTCTGATCCTACAAATACTTTGTTTCAGAACTACTGCAGTGCTTATGTTTCATGGATTAAGTTTAGGGAAATTTGTTTTTTAGGAAAACGTGCAACAGTTAGGACTCTTGGGATCTGAGAGGTTGAACTGCAAAGAATTCTCTAAAATATTTTGAAGGAGTGAAAAAAAAAATACAAGGTAGATTTTAGAAATTAGCTTTTCTGTTTTTTGATTCCTCTCCATCATGATCCTAATCTATTCCATTGTACTTTAATCCAAATGAGAAAATTCAAAGTGAGGGAATTCATTGGTAATTTTCAGATAAAATTCCTAATGTTGTTATTCTGTGCATGATATGACAATGTAGCACTTTTTTGTTTGTTTATGTGAGAGACTGTGCATTTTTGTTAAACAAATGCGAGAAATTTCTGGCAGTAGTAATTTTTATAGCAGTATTTCAAAAAGTGATTAGGTATATGATACATTTTTTAACAGTAAGATAAATTAGAAGAATGTGATATAATTCAGTATCTTTGCAGAGCATTTTTGTCTTGTACATAATTTAAATCTTTTGGGTATTCCTAATGATTATCTGTTAATTAAGATCATGATCTTTCTCCTATCAGGACACATACCCCTTCCTATTTTAATTACACTCGATAACCAGTGTGAAAAGGTAGTTACGTGGTTAGTGATTCTAAAACAGGGGCAGGTCAGCATTTAAAAACGTATGAGGATAGGCCCACACCCACAGGTTCTGATTTGGAAAGGCTACCCAGCTCATATTGTTTTACACTGCTCTTGGGGTGATTCTGATACACACCTTGAGTTGAGAACCCTTGGGATGATTATAATGAAAATAACAAAAATGGGTTATTTTTCATTTATGAAACAGCATGGTATGCTAGACTTCACACAGTTCTCCTTGATGATAGTGCCTGTAGGAATGTCCATTTTAAAGTTAAATTGAATAGAAAATATGCTTATTTGTGCTTGTATTTTCTAAACAATCCTTTGGAGACCAATTTTGTATAAATGGCAAAGAGAAGGGTAGAGACAGGAGACTGACTTGTTAGGTACAGAGGTACAAAACTTTTTTTTTTTGAGGCAACTTCTGTAAGAATGTGATTTATAGGCACTTTGGATTAAGGGAAATATGATCTTTCAGGGTAAGGAAAATAAGGAGCAGCAGTATCTCTGGGGGATGCTGTATCAAGAGAGGTGATAATGAGAAGGAAGTAATGGAACTGAGCTTTCATTTCTTGGCTTGATGTTCACATCAGCTCATTCTACTGAGATCATTGGCATAGTTACCAAAGATGAAATTTTGAATTTTCAAATAACAGAGAAACTTAAGACACCTGGGGTTCCCATGAGGGCATTGCTTAAAAAGTGACAGTGAACAATTTTGCAGAAAATGAGATGTTTGTTGAATTAGAGGCTCAAATTTTATTATCTTGCAGTGTAGGCAGGAAGAAAGCCTGATTAACAAAGTATTACAACATTTTTAAAGCTCCTAAATAAGCTTTCTAAGAACAAATGATGAAATGATAGCTTATTGTGCAGAGAGGAAAATTCACTTATCCTCATATTAAGAATACCTTTTTTGTTTTTATGACCTGCTAGCAAAGCTAAGGAATGGCTGTGAGAGAAAAGGTTGGGATTTCACTAACTGCTTGTGGAATGGGTGAGAGAGTGTAATGTATCTATGACATCTGTCACCCTACTGATCTGCTGGGTTGATTCTTACCTGTCCTAGAATAGAATCTGAGGATAAATTGGACATTACGTGGCTTAGGGTTTTTCATTCCTTTGAACAACTTGGCGTAAAGGCTAATTACCTCAATAGCACAATGCCTTTGGGAACCTTGGATTCTCATGTTATTTATCTCGAGAAAAAACTACCTTAATCCTATTTGTTAATCCTTCAGGGAAATTGCTCATGATATTATTACCTACCATGTATGATTTTGCATATATTCAAACTATAGGAGAATGCATGACCCTATATAATGCTTGCTTTATTTAAAATGAATCATTTGCCTAAACTTCTTTAAGTGGAACCTGACTAAAAGCACACCTCATCTCATCTTCACCAAATAGTCTCCCAAAATACTACGATATATAATTGAAATTAGATTAAAAAATTAAATGACATTTTGCAAGCTGTTTAAAAGGGTCAGCAATGTGTTTGAACGCTATGAGATTAACCTTTGCTCATTTGGGAAAATGCAGACTTCAATAGGGATTCTTTAGCTGGGGTTGCACTTGCTAAAAGTTTAAAACAGTAATTTTTTCCTAAGAAAGGTCATCTTGAGCTAAAATGTCAAATAAATTATTTAGATTACTGAATTAGAAAAGTGAGGATCTGACAGGCTGAATTTTTTATGCACATTAGCCACAGCCAGGGTCTCTCTATGCTCTTTTTATTAGGTAAAGTGCACCCCCTTGTCTCTTATTAAAAATATCTCCATTTAGCCCAATACTCTTCCTTTGATAGATGACTGCTGCTTTTGAGCATCCAAATGCATGATACTGCTGAAATCGTATGGCCTGTACTCATTTTGCATGCCTTCTAGACTTGATTCTAGTGAAGAAGTAATGGGAGGCACAGATAAAAGAACGTACACACAAGCACACACATGCACCCCAATAATAAATGTTTGTATTTGTGTATGAATATAAAATATAAGCATGTAAATACACATTTTTTTTCTATAAACAAGATTACCTTGGCTTTAGTACAACAGAAGTCCACTTCCAGAACATGCACTGTGTTTCCAATAGGAATTATGTAATGCTAACGTGTTGTGTTTCCACTTATGAAATAATGTCCCCAAATTAAATGGCTTTGTGACCATATTACCTAGGAAATCCTTTTATAAGTAAGGATACTCTTTGATGGAACTGTAGATGCCACTGGCACCTTGGGGATATGGCACTTTTCTGGTTTTCTTTGTGCTTATCTTATACTGTACTCTGAGCTGTTCAAAAAACTTCCTTACTGAAGGTAGATTATACCCACACCAGTTCTATTTTATACATGAGAAAACTGAGTTACAAAGCTGTCACAATTAGTGACAGAGCTTGGTATTATCACCACATTGCAGACTTGGGTCTTAACATGGCTCCTGGCTCCTTTACCAGGGTGTCTATGTCAAATCTGAGGTTTCTTAAGCAGAAAAACTCTTTAAAATGTTTAGTTTAATGTTTTTTTTGTCTATAGTCAGAAATGTATGTGGCATTTCCAACTGTCTTTATATCTGGTGTATAGTAAATACAGAATATTCTACATATTAAATATGAATATTATAATTCTATATATAAAATAGAAGTAATATCAATGTCTGTATATGTCTGTTTCTCTTTTCATGTAACTTTACTCTTTAGAACAGTTATTTATGTCTATCTCAGGAAATTCTCTTTATATCACTAAAGATTCTAGTACTTAGAGAATCTACCTATTGTATAAGACTGGGGTGGAGTTGAGATGAGAATTCAGAATTTAGATATTCTTGGTTCAATCTGTGGTTGAATTGCATCTATTTCTTTCCTTTCTCCTTTTTCTATAACTTTCACTCCCTCCATCTCCCCTCCCCTAATTTCCCCTTATTCTACTCTTCTTTGTTTTGCCTTTGATTGTCCAGTCACTACTCTCTTACTTGGACAATGTTGGTATTCTGTATTTCCTGGCCTCCTTGCATTTGGGCAGAGCTCTGTGACTAGTTCTGCCTAATAGAATCTGGGTCAAAATGAAGTGTGTCACCTCGGGGTTGAAGAACTGAAAAATATTATGCACCACTACAGATACATCTTTTGCTTTGGCAATTGTGGAGTAAGCCTTTAGTTGTGATTGATTAAGGCTTTTGAAGTCAACCCGGTGAGATGCATTGAAGAGGGACCAATACCTGTAGTGATTTTCCATGAAGAAAACATTAACTTTTGTTAGGTTAAGCTTTTGATGTTTGGAATATTGGTTATCACAGTGTAAGCATGTTTATTTTTACTGAAACATATTAAGGAGGTACTTTTTGTTTAGAATTTTATTTAGAAAATGCATTACTTTTTATTATTATTTTCCTTTTAAGCCTTTATCCTAATTGATTTCTTCCTATATGGGGTCTCTATGAGTATCCAGGTTTATATAAGGTCAATATTCTTTTCATCTATCCTCACTGAATTTTCTCTGTAACATTCTTACATAATTTCTAAACTTGACTTTTCTCTCTGTGTAATAAGAAACTAGGAAGTACTGACACATAAAGAAGTTGTGTTCCAATATTTATTCTATGTATTTAAAGAGTCTTGGCATTTTGGAATTTACAAATGTCCAGTTTGAGAGAAAGAGTTCAAAAGGAAGAAAATGAAAGGGTTTCAAAAATCTATTTCTTTTCTATCACTATAAAAATAAAGACATATTGCATTATACATGGCCCATTAGATCGCTGAAATTGGGAATGTGTGACTGTGATTTTCAATTGATCTTTTATTTAAAAGCATTTGAGAAGTGGTCTAGGAATTGCTGGGTCCTAAATATAATTTTCCAAATATATAAATTTTTGGCATTGAAGTTATACTAATTTTCTGAGCTTAAAAATTGACTGATGCAATACAAAGGATAGCTAAAATTTTTCCAAGCTAAAATTCTTTGAAGGAGGTAATAATCTCTCAAGGGAAAATGCATTCACAAGCAGCTCTCTTTAATAGGTCTCTGGAACTAAGTAGGTTTTTGTTTTTGTTTTTGTGGTACAAGTTTTTGTGTGTTTTACAAAAGTCTATGTGTACCTGCATATAATCTTGATTGATACCACATTTTCTATGTGGTGAGGTAAGGGTATGTTATGTTCTTTTCATTATGTGATACCCAAGTAACATTTCTAGCATATAATTAGAACAAGAATTTTCAGCGACTCTTGGATTGTCTAAAATCCTTTGTCTCTGTGTTTCTCTGTATTTAAATAAGTATCTTATTATGAGGTGAGAGCCTTTGTTCATACTGTTCTCTAACTTGAAGTTTTCCCTTTTCCTCCCATCTTTGATTTATCCATTCTTTAAGATCCACCCCAAGCTGAACTCTTTTGCTATACCTTTTCACACTAAAGGAAAAAATTTCTAATGGCCATCCTTAGAATTAAATTATACTCTAAATCAGAAATTATGTTGTAGGGCTAAGGGGCTAAATGGAATAATTTTATATGGAAGGGTCCAGGAAATGAGCCAAACTTTGAAAGCTGAGAGGTAATCAAGCAGTCATCAAGCAGGAGCTATGAGAAAATGAGAGAAAGTTGGTAACAGTAAACCAAAAAGCCAGAAAACCTTATATGTGAGCAGAATGGAATCTGCTGAGATGAACATTTACCTGTAGTTTAGTGTTTCTTTTGAACTAAGAGTTAACAATTCAAGAGATTGTTTACTAACAAGGCCAGACTAAGGTTTCCTTAGGTTGTAATGAAAGGTTATGTTGCTATTAGTTCAAAATAAACTTATGATGAGTGTATTCTCCAGTGGTCCATGTATCACTCATTCCACAAACTATAGGTTGCTTGTTGTTGGGTAAATTATTTATGACTCTTAATTGTAAGTAACAGAAGCATGACTCAAGCTAGCTTAAGCTACAGTAAACCCTCAACTTGACATTGATGGTAGGTTCTTGGAAACCTTCACTTTAAGTGAAACAATGCATAAAAACTAATTTTACCATAAGCTAATTGATATAAATAGGATTTATGTTACTATAACTCTTTCTGTTGACAAAAAAAATCACCAAATTTCTAAATAAAGACCACAGGCACTGCCAATATGAAACAATAATTTGCATTAATTCATCTGTTCATTTTTCAACCTTCTTATTCCATTTCAGTGTTGTGGGTGACTGGAGCTTATTCTGAAAACTCAGGGACAAGGTGAGAATCAACCCTAGCGAGGATACTCTTTTGTTGCAACGTGTGTGGGTGCAGACGTGCACACACACACACACACACACACGCAGTCTGTTTCTTTGTCTCTGTCTGTCTCTGGGAAAATTTAGTCATACCAGTTAACCAAATGTGCACATCTTTGGGATGTGGGAGTACCTGGTACCTGGAGAGTACTGGAAAGTAACTATACAGTCAGAGAGAGAACATGTAAATTCCACACAAGAAGTGACCATGACTGGGGAATCTTTTTTTTTTTTTCTTATTGATGTTATAATAAAAATAAAGTATTTGAGGATCTGCTGTAATAGAAATTTATTGACTCAAAAAAAGATTCCTGTGGCTAATTCCTCAAAATAAGGAAGGCTCTGTTATGAACATACTAATTTACTTCAGCTAAATTAGGAGTACAAGATAGTTCACATTGAGTATTTTGACTCTTTTCTAACACTAGAATTAGGGACCAAGGAAGACCCATGGACTCCAGATACATGATGAGCAAACGTATTTCCTTTTGGGTTAGTTATAGTAGGGAACAATAGGATACAGGGATGTGTGGGTGAAAGATGGCAGGAAAGAAGGATATGTAAGCAGATTTTTTGGCTCAGGAACTAAGTTTTAGGTTAATGAGCATTGGTGGTATCAGTGTGTAATAGGTTACTATCTGAATGACTTAGAGTATAGGGCTTGATAGATATAAACTTGAAATCTATATAACTTGTCAAAAGAAAATCTGCAAGTCCTCTAGTGTACACAAAGACTTCTCCAGGTATTCTGGACATGAAATAGGAGTGGTGGATGAATCAGGATGAAGCACCCTGCTTAGTGTATGTATATAAAATCCATAGTTTCAATAAAATCATATAATTTAAGTGAAGTCAGGAATATGGATTAAGCCAAATCTAACTTGGAATATTTGTAAGAAGGAGAAAAACTGCATTTGAGATGTTGTTGTAATGTATAGTTTACACATTTTATCTAATTATCAGTCTGGCATCAGTAGCAAGCAAGGAAAAAATAATTCTTGTCCTTAAGTGCTCTAAAAAGGCCTTTCCAAAACTGGGATATAAACAAAGGTTAAAAAAGATAATAGTAACAGCATATTTCATACAGGAAGAGGAAAATCAGGAGTCTGAATTCTCTCCACTGTAACCATCACAAGTTCCTTCCTGTTTAATTGATCATTGGGACTTGTCTCTTAACTTGTAGAGCAATTCTGTCATTTGTTCATTCTCTTTTTTGGAGCAGGGGTAGGGCACAGATCTCTTACCAAAAAATCTGCGGAACTGAGTGATGCAGTTTTTATTTTATCTTATTTTTCTGTTTTGTGGGACACTATTATGCAATTGGACTAAAGATGTCTCTGTATTGGCCCTTATGTCATTTTATTTTTTTTTTTATAGTAGGCTAGGAGAGTTAGCAAAATGCCAGCTGGTGCCAAAATAAAATCTTACATATCTAATTACTTTAAATATCATCCATATAAACATATTTAAGTCATTTGGAGCATGTCTGATTTATATATCCCAAGAAATTTTATCTAATATCTGCCATCCATAGATAAGATAAACCTTATATCTGTAAAAGACTCCAAACCCCTGCCCTTTGGAGCCCTCTAGCCCAGAGACTACACAGCATCATGTCTAGGCATGTTAGCCCCATCTCTGATTTCTTTGACCGCCCCCCAGGAGTTCCATTGCCCTGTTCCACTTCTGAGTATTGGCCCTGTACTGCTGTCTTTGGGAAATTTTATGCTCTTCTTAGAAGGAATAGTAGCTTCTCCTTTCATGCGACCTTGTCTAGGAACCGACTGATAAAACTTTTTATTTAATACCGTCCTTTTACAGTCCTGCCATTTCCCTGATTGGTCCTGGAACCCTTGAATTCACCACAGTTACTGACTTTTTTCTCCTGGAATGAGCAAATATTGTATTAGAAGTTTTTAACCAATCTATTGACCCTCAGCTCTACCAGTCAGAATAGATACCAACTATGAGCCAGATGCAACAATATTTGTAAGATACTTTAATAGGATGCCACTAAACATCTAAATGGATTAGTTTTATTCACTTTTTATTCATTCAAGAATGTTTTGGGTGCTTTTAATATGCCAGAAACTGCCCATCTGTTGCAAATTGTAGGTGATGAACATCAGATGAGACTTAGTGTATTTGCCTGGACTGTGCTTCACCACCAGTGTGACTAAATCTCACTGAATTCATGTCTTTTCCTTCCATTTTCAATAACCTTATTTTTTAGTGATAATCTGCAAATTTTTTATCTTCCCTTAGAGTTCTATTAAGCTTTAGTGTCAAATGACCCGTTAGTGGACCTAATTCTTTCTCAACTTTTGCTCCGTTCAGTCACTTACATATTTGTTTTGTAGTTCAAGCTTTAGAGTTCTTATTTACCTTTGAGCTGTGGGGACCTGGGTCAATCAATTCTCTGGTCCCATCGCCTTGTACCAGAAGTGGCTAGAGTAGAGCCACAGGATCTATTATTTTGGATCAATTACTTGAGGAATAAAAGTAGATTTATATGAGAAGGTAATCTGAGTCTTAGTGGTGACACTTGTCACTTTTGCTGCCTGCATTCCTTTAGGAAAAGGTAAAGAGGTGATAGTCTAGGAATATAATTTGGGTCTCTAAAAAATAAAATAATTTGATTTATACTAGGATGCCATTCCTGTTGACTTAAGTTTATCTCTACCAAACGCTTCTGGAGGACAGTTTCCTGTGGGTGAATATATGGATATAAAACTCAGATCTAGAAACTCTGACAACCTTCCTCACCTTTCTATCCAGGAGGTTGTAGAGGTTGTTATTCATTAGGTGCTGAACCATTGTTTGGACATTTGAGGCAGAATATGAAAAATGAGTTCAATGTATTTGCCTAGCATTTATAACCTTCCTATGAGAATATATGTTATACCTCTTAGAGATACAGTCTCCTCAAGACCTGATCCCTTGGAGTTGCTGAAGAAGGTTAAGTATTTTCAGGAGTAGGTACTTATCTAGCACTTTACTGCCTCTAGGACATAAGCATAAGATCTGGTCAATTGACAAGAGTCCCTTATTTAGAGATATTTTCATGTAATTAACTGTTATCTGTTCATTTTATGTTTGAAATTATTTTTCCAAGTGAGTGTCCAACTTACTCCTTTTATATATCCAATTTCTGTATGTTATGCATACATATTTTCATGTGTACTTTGAATCATATCCAAATAAATCAACTATTATCTGCTGCTTCCAGTAGGAGAGTAGGTGATATTTTTGACACTGAATTTCCCATTGTCACATCTACTTGGATATGAGAGATGGAGAACTAAATATGAAGACTGGTGCTGGTGGGGAGCTATTTAATCTAAGATTGTTGCTGTCTTAGTGATGCTGGTCATTGGGAAACAATAAGAAAGGGGGTAGTATAGATAGATGATGTGCTTCTTCATCATTTTGTATTTTGGAAAGGCTGACTCAGATATTTCACTTTCATTATTAGCAACATGCCACCTGTATTCACACCTTTTATCAGCTGTCAAAAATGGAATTCTGGAGATCCAAATCCTGAATAAGTGTGGGAAAATCTAAAGAAAGAAGAAAAGTTCATCTATAATTAAAAGAGAGAGTTTATTTTCCATCCCTTAACAGTAAAGTGTTAGTATTCAGGGTTTCCCTAATTCAGTCTTTTGAAAGACTCTGATATAACTTATCTTATTTGGGGGTTAAAAGCCATCATAGGTAAATTCTAAATTGTATATATAGGTTTCAGAAGAAAAGAAATGCATGATTGAAGCTAATCTTTATGATTTCTGACATAATGTTCCTTTAAGGACTGATTGATTGTCAAACCATAACTGACCATTTTCAGACCTTTGATGGCTAGCAGTGCTGGTTGACTGTTCCCCTACTCCAGAAACTGACTTCCAATGGTTCTAGGGAGAGAGAGAAGGAATGCATTTTAGGGAGAGATGCTTTCTTGAAAGAGGTTGCTTTGGAGAACTTCTTTGTCATGGACATCTAAGTCATGAACTTGATGACTGTTTTTGACATTGATTAAAAAAATCTGAAGGCCAATAATTGAGACTGAAATATTGACTTCTCTTTAACAATTTAAGGAACTGTGTTTGGCAAATATTCTTTTACAATAAAGGAATTTTGGGTTTCTTGTGGTGAGCCTGATGAAAGGAGTGTGAGGCTTCTGGGATTTAGAGGAAGCACATGTGGTAGGGAGTCTTCTCTGTGGTAGAGAAGAGGTCCCTAAAACAGTGATAGGTCAGATGACCAAGAAGGAGAATGATCAGTAAGGTCTGTAAGGGGAATATTTTCAATTTTAATATTTTACATCACCACTATTGAACTTCTGTCCATCAAGAACCCATTGTTTTTTTCTAATTCTTAACTCACTCTTCTTGAAAAATTTTAAAATGTGCAGTTTTCTTTCTTTTTCAGAATTAGAAATAATTTTTAGTTTAATTTCACTTAAATTGATTTTATTGAAGGAACATTGCATCATAAAATTATGTAAGTTTAAGGTGTGGATTATAGTATATCCACATGTATATGCATTAAATTTACCCTTATTTCAACGCTTCCTTCACTATACAATTGATCCCCATACTCAATTTGCCCACCCAACCTCCTTATCTTTCTATAATTACTAATTTGCTTTTATACTGAAAGTCTGTTTTTGTTTAGTTTGGTTGCCAGTTTCTCTGTATATTGCATAGGAGTGATATCATATAATATCTTTATTCTTTTGGCTTATATCAGCATAATGCCCTTTAGATTCATACATGTTGCCTCAAATGGCAGAATTTTATCTTTTTTTGTAGCTGAGTAGTATTCCATTGTTCACATATTACTGCATCTTCTCTAGTCACTCCTCTGTCCATAGGCACTTAGGTTGCTTCCAACTCTTGCTATTGTAAAGAATTCTGTAATGAAAATGGGGGTTTGTATATCTCTGCAAATTAGTGTTTGTATTTTTAAGATAAGTATCCAGAAGTGGGATAACTGGATCATAGGAGACTTCTGTTCTCAATTTTTTGCAGCATCTTCAGACTGCTTTCCATAATGGTTGCACCATTTCACCTTCCCACCAGCAGCAGTGTATGAGTTCCTTTTTCTCCACATCCTCACCAACATGTGTTTCTAGTTTTACAGATAATAGCCATTCTCACAAATGTGAGGTGATATCTCATTGTCGTTTTCATATGTATTTTCCTAATAATAAGAGAGGTAGATCATCTTTTCATGTGCCTGTCAATCTTTGTCTTCTTTGGAGAAGTGTCTGTTCAGATAATATGCCCATATTTGTATTGTTTTTTCATTGTTGAGTTTTATGAGTTCTTTATATGTTTTGACTGCTAAGCCCTTGTCAGATGCATGCTGTGCAAATAGCTTTTCCAATTCATTAGGATGTCATTTGTATTCATTTTGATAGAAGTTTCATGGTACAGAAGCTTTTTAGTTTGATGTAAACCCACTTGTTTATTGTGGATTTTATTTCTATTGATACTAGAATCAAGTTTCCACAGACATTCATTAGAGGGCATTTTGGTTTTGTGCTCTATGTGTTTTTTGGTTTCAGCCTTGCATCTACATCTCTATAATTAATTTTGAATAAATTTTTGTGTATGAAGTTAGGAAGTGATCTAGTTTTAACCTTTTGCTTGTGACTGTCAGGTTTTCCCAATTTATTGAAAAGACTGGCATTACCCTTTTGTGTGTATTTGGCTCCTTTATCCCAATCAATTGTCCATATTCTATTTCCAGGTTCTCAGTTCTATTCCATTGATTTGTATGTATATTTTTATTCCAACACAATGCTGATTTGATTATTGTTTTATAATATATTTGAAGTAAGGGAACATGCCACCTTCTTTATTGTTCTGTTTCCTTAGGATTGTTTTTTCTATTTGGGTTTTCTTGCAGTTCCAAATAAATTTCATTACTTTTTGTTCTTTTTCTGTGAAGAATGGCTTTTGGATTTTGATGAGAAATGCATTAAATCTGTACATTGCTTTAGGCAATGTGGCCATTTTGATTGTTAATTCTTACAGTCCATGAACATGGAATAGTTTTCTATTTCTCTATGTTTTCTATTTCTTTTGACAATATATTATTGTTTTCAGAGTATAGGTCATTCATTTCCTTGGTTAAGCTTATTCCAGGTTATTTCATTATTTTTCTTGTCATTGCAAATGGAATTGTTTTAGTGAATTTTCTTTTTAAGTTTGTTTCTTGGATAAAGAAATGTAACGGATTTTTGAATATTAATTTTATAACCTGTCGATTTGCTATGTTTATTTTTTTCTAGCAGATTTTTTATTAGCACTTAGGGTTCTCTATTATCATATCATCTTCAAATAGTGATAATTTGACTTTTTCTTTTCCAATTTGGATGCCTGTTGCACTATTTTCTTCTCTAATTGAACTGGTCAGGACTTCCAATACAATATTAAATAGTAATGGGGAAAATGGACATCCTTGCCTTGTTTCTGATCTTAGAGGAAAAGCTTTCAGTTTTTCCCCATTGAGAATGATATTGGCTGTGTGTCTGTCACGAATAGCGTTTATTACATTGAGATAGGCTTCATCTATTCCATTTTTTGGAAAGTTTTTAAACATAAAAGTGTGTTGACTCTTCACAAATGCTTTTTCTGCTTTTCTTGAATTGATCATATGTTTTTTGTCCTTCCTTTTGTTAATGTAGTGCATCACACTTACTGATTTGTATATGTTGAACCGTCCTTGCATTCCAGGAATACATCCTCTTTATTCATGGTATATAATTCCTTTAATGAGTTGTTGAATTTGGTTGCTAGTATTTTATTGAGGATTTTTTTTATCAATATTAATCAGATATATTGATTTGTATTATTTTTGGTGATGTTATTTGCCTGGTTATGGAGTTAGTAATGTTGGTATCATAAAAGTATTGGGAATTTACTTTATTCAGTTTTTTGAAAAAATTTGAGAAGGATTGGTATTAATTCTTTGACTATTTGGTAGAATTCATCAGTGAAAACTTCTGGTCTGGGGCTTTGTTTTTGGGTGATTTTTTGATTATTGTTTCAATTTCCTTGCTTGTCTCATTGATCAGTTTTTATATTCTTCCTGATTTAGTCTTGGAGTATTATATATTTCCAAGAATTTGTCCATTTGTTTTCCAGGTTAACCAATGTGTTGCCATGAAGATGTTCATATTATTATCTTAATGATCCTCTGTATTTCTGGTTTAAGTTTGTATTTCTTCTCTTTGAGTGCTGTTTTTTTTAATTTGTTTTCTTTCTCTTCTTTATGAATCTGGCTAATCGTACATTTTGTTATCCTTTCAAAGAAACAGCTCGTAGTTTCACTGAGCTTTGGGTAGTCTTTTTGATCTTGATTTCAATGATTTCTGCTCTGTTTTATTATTTCTTTCCTTCTACTAGATTTTGGTTTATTTTTTCTTCTTTTTCTTGTTCCTTTAGGTGAAAACTTAGGTTTTTATTTTGATTACTTTTTTTTCCTTCATTAGGATTGTATTGCTACAAATTTCCTACTTAGTGCTGCTTTTGCTGTACCCCATAGGTTCTGATGAGTAATGTCTCATTGATCCAATAATTATTCAATAGTGTGTTGTTTATTCTCTACTCTTTTGTGGTTCTTCCCCCTCTTGTCTTCAGTTGGTTTCTAGTTTGATGGTATTGTGATCTGAAAAGATCCTAGGTATTATTTCAATCTTGTGAATTTATTGAGCATTGATTTTTGTACCAACACGTGGTTTGCCCTTGAGAATGTTCTGTGAGCACTTGAAAAGACTGTGTATTCTATTGTCTTAGGGGTAAAATGTTCTAAAGATATCTATTAAGTTCATATTATATAATTGGTAATTTGAGACTATTGTTTCTTTGTTGATTTTCAGTCTGGATGATCTGTAATTTGCTGTGAGTGAGGTATTAATATCTCCTGATTTTACTGTATTGGGGTTAATATCTTCCTTTAGGTCTGTTGATATTTTCCTGATATATTTGGGTGTTCCTTTATCAGGTACATATATATTAATAAGTGTTATATCTGTTTTCTTGTTATATTAATACTTGTGGTACATCCAGACAGTTGATTCAGTGCTAACATCATGAATAGATATGGAAAAACCTTGAATGACATTGATAAGTGAAAGAAACCAATCTGAAAAGAATACGTACTGTCTGATTCTATTTATATGGCATTATGGAATGGCAAAGTCATAGTAAAAGTATGTAAATGTAAAAGTAAAACAATAAAAGATCAGAAGTTTCTAGATAAGTGGGGAGGGAGAAATGAAAAGGCAAAGCCCAAAGGATTTTTAGGGTAATAAAACTGTTCTGTATGATATTCTAGTGATGGATACATGTCACTATATTTTGTCAAAATCCATAGAATATTAAACACCAAGAGTGAACCATAATTGATAGACTGTAGGTGGTAATTGTGTGCCAATATAGGTTCATTTTTTTTGTAATAAATGTACTACTTGGTGCTAAAATTTGATAGCAGCAGAGGCTATGCATTTATGGAAATGAGTTATATGGAAATTCTGTACTTTTTGCTCAGTTTTGCTGAAAACATAAAACTTCTCTAAAATAAAGTCTCTATATCTATCTATCTATAGGTCTATAGATAGATAGATAACATGGTTAGAGATATTTGTATGTGTGTATGCAGTTAGAATTCCTCTGCTCTGGGTGACAATAGTTTGGTAAAATTTGAGATAAAACTTTTCAATAGTAAAAAGAGTTCTCTTTTCATTTCTTTTTATCAGATTTAAAAGTTTTGTATTACTTTTTGTCGTGAATGAATGATAAATTTTATCAAATGTTTTTGTTCCGAGGTAATAAACTTTTCTCTCATTCTTCATTCATGTTGGTTAGCATTAAATTTTTTTTTAATTTAATGAAATCTAGCTGTATTTTTCTGGTACAAACCCCACTTGGTCATGATATTTAAAAATATATTATTGCATTAAATTTGCTAATATTTAAATTAGTTTTTGCATTTATATTTATTATTGAAAATGGTTATATTAATTTCCTTCCTTTTAATGTTCTTGTTCGTTTTTTTCTGTCAAGGTTATTCTAGGCTGATAAAAAGAGTTAAGAAGTATTACTCTTGTCCAGCCTTGAAAGTGTTTTTTGTAAATTTTGTATTTTTAAATGTAATCGGGATTTTCTTTTTAGGTACGTCTTTAAAGATTTAACTTAAACTGTTAGTCACAGAAATATTTATCCATTTTTTCCTGTGTCATTCATTATAAATGTATTTTCTGGGAGTTTTTCCATTTCATACAAATAGTTACATTTATTTTGATATAAGATAGTGGTGTATTATTTACATATTTTTAATATTCTACAATCTAATGGTGACATCCCTATTTGAATAGCTGACATTGATAAACTTTGCATTATATATTTTTTGATTCATATTATTAGGAAGTTTAACAATTTTTTATCATATTCTCAAAGAATCGAATATTTTCTTGATTTTTCTTTGTTTTATGCTTATTTTCAACTTCATTAATATCTAATTTTATCTTTGGGTTTAACTTGCTGCTCTTTTTTACACCTGTATATCTAGCACATTGATATCAGTCTTCTTTTTAAAAATTTGCATTAGAGTGTAAGATGGTAAAACCTTTCTGGGAAACCGTCTGGAGGTTCCTCTAAGAATTGAGACTGAAAATCCCATGTGATCCAGTTATTCCTCTACTGAGTATTTACCCTAAAAATATTACTACACTTATTTGTAGAGATATATGCATTCCAATGGTCACTGTAACACTATTTACAATAGCCAACAGCTGAAAACAACCTAAATGCCTATCAACAGATGAGTTGATAAAGATGTATATATACAAATAGAATACTATGCAGCTATTAAAACGATGAGATCCTATCATTGCTAGCAACATGGATGAACTTAGAGGGAATTATGCTTAGCGAGACAAGCCAAAAGGAGAAAGACAGGCACTATGATATCATTCATATGAGGAGTTTAGAGACAGCAAAATAAACAAATGAAGTAAAACAAAATAATGTAGTGAGATGAACTAAATGAAATAGCATACTCTTAGTAAAAAAAAAGCAAATCAAAGGTTATGAGAGAAAGGGGAGGGTAGGAGTATAGGAGGGGTCAAATGAGGTAGAGGAGATTAACTATAAGGTGAAGGAAAAAACTGAAATGTACTATATTTATGTACAGATATTGATCTGCTATAACTTCTGATATGCACCTTGAATATTTACTGTTAAAATGCAATATTACTTTAATAAAATCAATTAATAAAGCAAATTTAAATGAAGAAAATATACATTGCATGGATTTAAATTTTTCTCTAAGTATAGCTTTAGCCCCATCCCAAGTTTATTTAGTTCAGACAATTTTCAATTTTCATTGTGATTTCTTCTTTGATCATGATTTATTTAGGAGCTATATTATAAGTAGTGGTATAATTTTTAGTTTGAGGTATTTTCTTTTTTTACTTTTGTTTTTTTGTTTTATACCTTTTTTCCTTTTAGGTTTCAATTACATGTTTTCTACATCTCCCCTTTCCTTAGCATCCCATATGTTTGTATTCTTTCAGTATTTCCTGTGTTTTTCATATTTTTATTCTTTATACTGCTGAGTCATCTTCTAGTTTGTTAATTCTTTTTGGCTATTTCTACCTGATTTAAAGTAATCTATTGAAGGCTTATTTTCAGTTATTCCATTTTCCAGTTCAGAAATTTCCATTAGATTATTTTTTTATAGATTCCTATTATTATTATTATTATTATTGTTATTATTATTATTATTATTTTTACTAAATCACAGTGATTAAAAATCCTTGTTGGATAATATTTGGATTACCAATGAATTTGTTTTTATTGGCTATTTTTTTTCATCCTTTATACTATTTCCTAACAAGCAAGGTTATTTTTGAATGAATACTGGGCATTTTGAAAATAAAACTTTCAGAGTTGCTGAATGTTTTCTTTCTCTATTAAGACATTCATACTAGAAGACAACAAAAGTATGAACCAACATTGCAATCCAGTAAGGGACAGATGTATTTCAGGAATAATTTCGGCGTTTGTAATACTTGGCTTTAAGTTAACACTGATACCTAGGATGTAGTAACTCAGAGCTCAGGGTTTTTACTGGGATCCTTTCTCAATGTTTGGTCTCAATTTCCTATTTTTGTCTCCTGTACATTGTGATAGTTCCAAAAATCCTGCAGTACCTTTTAGTTGTTTCTCTTTTGTTTTTGTTTTGTTTTATTTTGTCTACTTGATCATAAATGACTAAGGGTGAGGGAGGGAAAGGGAGCAAGTGCAGAGTGCTTTGGGCTCCATCTTTGGGACTTATACATTCATAACTCCAATTGTTGTTCCCCAGTGCTATGGGATTGCCAAAACTCTGTGGGTTTCTCAACTGCAAAGCAGTGACTCTTCCACCTGATGTCTTATATTTTCTCTGGGACAAAAAATGAGTGAGCATCCTAAGGAGAAAAGAATAATGCAGAATATAGATTAATCTGAATGAGGTTTTCTTATCTTTGATTATAGTCCCTCAAGTTTTGGTTGCCTCATTAGCTGCCTGATCTTAGCTGGAAGTGCCTCACGGCTTTTACTGTATGAACACAACATTTGCTACAGGTAGAAAAAAATGTCTATGAAGATCATATATCCTGTGATAATTGAGATCTAAGTAAGTTGTTTATAAATGTATATTCAAAAACATAGATATTGGAATTTGACCACTATAAACAATAATTCAAATACTTTCTGGTCATTTCCTAATTCTTGATCATAAATGAAAAAGAGAATAGATAAAGAGAATAATTTGCCCAACCATTTGCAAAGAAAAAGAAGACATAAAATTAACATAGGGAGGGGTGTGTCCTGGTGGCCTAGCGGTCTAGTACACCTTGGAGCAGTCCCACATATATCCCAAGGTCCAGGGTTCAGGACCCAGGCCGGGGTGCACAACAAATGTGAACTACTAAATGAAAATAAATAAATAAAGCTCTTCCTCCTCTTCTCTCTTCCTTCCTTCCTATTGAAAAAAAATTAACATAGGGATAATTTTATGCAATTCTAGCAATTTGCTATGGGAAAAATTATTTTTATTTTTATTTCTTGTGACACTTGGGAAAATAGGTGAATTCTAGCATTACGTTAGAAAGTTGCTATGTGACCAAATTAAAAATTATTTGAGGCATTTGGGGTTTTCACTATTAATTTTTTTTTTTTTTTTAGCCTTTTGAAAGTTAGTGTAGGGAGGTTCTGTAGGGGTATTCTTAGGCCTCGACAAGGAACCTGACAGCATTTAGTAAGTACTGTTTGGTTGTGTCACTCTGGGGAAATCCCCACCGTCAGTGATCCTCAGTTGTCATCATGTGTAAAATGGAGAGGATGAGAACTGCTGTGCTTATCTCATGGGAGATCTGTGAAAATTGAAAGAGATCATGTACACAGATATTGTCTGGGGACAGAAACCAGTATACATGTATGTGACAGCACATTTTTGGACTTAGATATTTAAAGTTTTAAGTCATTTCTGAGCTCTGGATCTCATTTAGAACTAGTTTATTTGTCTATTCTATATCGAAGTTTATCAGAATATTAATTCTCTGTAAGGGGAAACAAAAATCTCTTGTGTACCTGAATTTCACAATTAAATCAGAACTAAACAAAGCCCCATTGTGCCTTCTTACTGCTGTCTCACTGCTCTTGATGTCCTCTGATTACAAGGAACAGTCCCAACTGCAATCCTTTAACTCCTCTTTAGCCGTTCTTTACATCCCTGTAAGTCTTTTCTAGCCAAGTAGTCTATTTTCCTCCTCTTGTCTAAAGGTTTTAAGTTGTATGAGTTTCCCTGGAACCGAGTTAAGACACTGTTCTCAGTCCTAGCTAATACTGTTCAATTGTTTTTGCAAGGTGAAATCTTTCTCTTCTATTCTAACCAACTGAAAGAGCACAAACGGCGCAGGGAGCGTCTCTTGGTTTTCCTATCACCTACTCTGTTTTCTCTTGCTTTTTGTCTAAGCATGACTTTGCTTATACAAAACTTACTTTTTCTGCTTTTCCCTAGATAATTTTAGCCTGTTTTCAACTCTCATTCTTTCTGAAGCATTGGGAGTAGTTAGTCATTTGTGCACCAGTGAGAAGAGGGATTTAGTGAATAGGAAGACCATAGACTTTCCTCTTTGGTTCTTCTTTCCTTGACAAAGTAAATCCCACTGAAAAACAGCGTTAATAGAGCATGACGGTTTGAAGAATAGAGCCCTAACTGTTGACATTTCTGTTGTCAAGCTGGGTATTATGCTGTGATAAAGAAAAGACACATTTGAAAAAAGACAATCTCAATGGTATTAGGTTTATTAGTGCAATATCATTGTCATTGTCCTTTACTCCCCAATACACTTAAGGGCCTATCAATATTTCCATTAAAAAATCCCATTTGCTGTCATTTAAAAGTAGCCTGGCTATGTCAGATCACTTAAACTGAAATTATAGATGAATTATTTTTAGGTTTATTATTGAACGTCAAGGGTGGTTAAATTTACTGAATTGGTAGGGGTTGAATAGTCTCTGTTCTGGAGGAAAATGGTCAGTGTAAAGACAGGATATTGTGCAGGTCCTACGGAGAAGATGAGATATTTAACTCACTTTAACATGAATCGCTGTTAGTTATTCATGTGTATCAATGAAAGAATAGATTTACTTCTTCAGGATTGGGATCAGAAATGACCTAAAATAATCTTAGTTCTTCATTCAAGAGATATAAGACAAAACTGCTAGCTAGATACAATCCTCTAGCCTTGGGAAAGACATGGCATCTATTGAGTACTCACAGCATGCCATATTATGTTAGGTAAAATGCACAATAACCCAACAATTAGGTTTTTTATATTTTATAAGTTATGTAATTAGGATTCACAGAGGTTAAAATAATCTTTCCAAGTAATGCAGCTGAGTTTCTAAGTGTAGTGTTGTTAGTCTCCAAAAGTCTAGTTTTATTTTTTTTTTTTGTATTACTGACACACATAAGGTGATTTTTTTCCTGCTGATCAACTGATCATTGTTTTTCTGTTTTTTTTTGATAATGGGGAGAAATTGTCCATCTTGAAAGGTACTTTCTGCTTCTGCTTTAAACTGCCATCAATGTGTAGATTATGACATCTTTAAAACATTATTGAGATAACTGTGATTTATAAAATAATATAAACCTATATGTGTAGGTTCACTATTTTTCAGACATGATAAAACACCATGTCCACCACCAAATTACCAGGTCTTCTGCCACTGTCCATTGGACCTTCACCACCACTTGCTCCCACCCCCTATTCCCTTCCTTACCAGAAGCCTCAATTCTATTGTCAGTGCCCAAGTGTTCATTTTGGTTTTGTCTTGTTTGTTTCTTTATTTTCAGCATATGAAAGAGATCATCCAGTTTTTATCTTTCTCCTTCTGACTTACTTCATTTAGCATAATGTCATCTAGCTCCATCCATTTTGTTGCAAATAAAAGAATTTCATCTTTTTTTTAGGACTGTGTAGCACTCCATTGTGTGTATATACCATGTCTTATTTATTTACTTATCTGATGAAGGGTATTTAAGTTGTTTCCAATTCTTGGCTATTATAAATACTGTTGCACTAAATCTATGGGTGCATATATCTCTGTGAATTATTGTTTTTGTGTTTTGGGGGTAAGTATCTTTAAGTGGGATAATGGAGTCAGATGGAATTTCCATACTTCTTTCCATAAAGGTTGCACCAATTTACACTTCTACCAAAAGTGTACAGGTGTTCCTCTTTCTTTACATCCCTGCCAACATTTATTGTTTTCAGTCTTTTGGATAATGGCTTATCTCACAGGTGTGAGGTGATTATCTCATTGTTGTTTTGATTTGCATTTCCCTAATAACAAGCTAGGAGAAATATCTTCTCATGTGTCTGTTGGCCATCTGTATGTCTTCTTTGGCAAAATGTCTGCTTAATTCTTCTGCCCAGTTTTTTATTGGGTTGTTTTCTGTTGTTGAGTTTTATGAGTTCTTTATGTATTTTGCATATTAAGCCCTTGTCAGATGTATGATGTGCAATATCTTCACTCAGTCAATAGGATCTCTTCTTGTTTTGGTGAAGTTTCGTTAGCTTTGTAGAAGCTTTTTAGTTTGATATAGTCTCATTTCTTTATTTTTGTATTTGTTTCCCTTGCTGCTGGAGTTGAGTCTCCAAAGACCTCTTCAAGGCCGATGTTATGGAATATATTCCTAGGTTTTCTTCTAAGTATTTTATGGTTTCTGGTGTGATATCTAGATATCTAATTCACTTTGAATTAATTTTTGTGTATGTTAGAGTAGTCTATATTCTTTTGCATGTGGCTGTCAGTTTCCCCCAAACCGTTGGTTGGAACGATTTTCCTTTCTCAATCCTATACTCTTGGCTCCTTTGTCATAAATTAACTTACCATATGTGTGTGAGTCTATTTCTGGTGATTCAATTCTAGTCTGCTGATGTGTACCTCTGTTTTTATTCCAGGACCACATAGTTTTGATCATATCATTTTGTAGTATAGCTCACAATTTGGGAATGTGATACCTCCACTTTTGTTTCTTTTGCTCATGATTATTTAGCTATTGGATGTCTTTGTTTCCTTGAAAAATGCCAGTGGAATGTTTATGAAATTGCATTAAACTTATATATTACTTCAGGTAAAATGACCATTTTAACAATGTTAATTCTTCCAAACCATGAATAAGGAATATCTGTCTTCCCATCTCTGTATATCTTCCTTTTTTTTCCTTTGAACAAAGCCTTATAATTTTTACTGCACACATGTTTCACCTCCTTTGTTAACTATTTTCCAAGGCATTTAATTTGTTTTTTATTGTAAATGGGATTATTTTCTTGATTTTGTTCTCTTCTTATTGTCTTCCTATAAAAATACAGCAAAGTTTTGTATATGTATTTTGTAGACTGATACTTTACTGTTCTCAGATTAATTTTAGTAACATTTTGGTGAAATCTTTAGGATTTTCTATGTATATTATCAAGTCATTAAAATAAAGATAGTTTTATTTCTTCACTTCTGGTTTGGATTCCTTTTATTACTTCTTGCCTAATTGCTCTGGCTAGGGCCTCCAATACGATGTTAACTAGCAGTGGTGAGTGGACAGCCTTGTCTTGTTCCCGATCTTTGAGGAAATGCTTTCAGGTTTTCACCCTTGAGTATAGCATGGGCTCTGGGTTTATCATATGGCCTTTATTATTTTAAATTATCTTCCTTCTGTTCATTTTAAAATATAGTTTTTATCATAAATGGGAGGTGAATCTTGTCAAATGCTTTCTATGCATCTGTTGATATGATCATATGACTTTCTTCCTTGCTTTTGTTGATATGGTGTATTACATTAATAGGTTTGCATATGTTGAGTCATTTTTGCATCCCTGGGATAAATCCCACTTGGTCATGATGGATGATCTTTTTGATGTATTGTTGGATTACATTTGCTAATAGTGAAGATTTTTGCATCTGTTTTCATCAGAGTTATTGGTTTGCAATATTCTTAATTTGTTATGTCTTTGACTGCTTTTGGTATTAGTTGACTTCATAAAAAGGTGCAAGTGTACTCCATTTTTCAACTTTTGGGAAGAGTTTGAGAAGAATAGATATTAATTTTTCTCTGAAGGTTTGGTAAAATTTACTACTAAAGCCATCTGGTCCTGGACTTTTTGAGGGGAGGGGTGAGACTTTTGATTACTTTTTTCATTTTCCTAGTTTATGACAGATCTATTCAGTTTTTTTTTTTCTATCTTCCTGATTCAGTTGTGGTAGACTGTATGTTTCTAAAAATCTGTCTATCCTATACATTGTCCTATTTAATGGCGTATAGCTGTTCATGGTACTCTCTTAGGATTCTTTGAATTTCTGATATATTCATTGTAACTTCTTGCCTTTCATTTATGATTCTCGTTATTAGAGTTTTTTCTATTTTTCTTAGTGAGCCTAGCCAGAGTTTTGTCAATTTAGTTTTTTGTCAAAAACCAGCTTTTAGTTTCATTGATCTTATGTGTTATCTTTTTTATTTCCATTTCATTTATTTCTGCTCAAATTTTTATTAATTTTTCCTTCTACTGACTTTTGACTTCAGATATATATCTACTTTCAGTTTTATATGTACTTTTTCTTATTTCTTGAAGTAGACCTGAATTGATAAAATCTTTCCCCTTAGTACTGCTTTTGATGCATTCTGTAAGTTCTGGAAACTTATATTTTCATTCTCATTTGTCTCCAAGTACTTTTTAACTTCCCCTGTTACCCAAAAATCATTTAGAAGCATGCTGTTTAGCTTCTACATATTTTGCAATTTTTTAGTTTTTTTTTTTTTTTTTTTAAGCGCTTGATTTCTAGTTTTATGCCACTGTGATCAGAGAAGATGCTTGGTATGATTTCAATCTTTGTAAATTTGTTGAGAATTGTTTTGTTATGCAACATATGGTCTATTCTTGAGAATGTTCCCTGATTACTTGAGAAAAATGTGAATTCTGCCATTGTTGGGTGAAGTGTTTGTTAAGTGTCTATTAAATCCATCTATTTTAATTTGCCATTTAAGGTTGTTGTTTCCCTGTTAATTTTCTGCCTTGTTGATCTGTTCATTGTTTTAAGTGGGATGTTGAAGTCTCCTACTATTATTGTATTGCTGTTGATGTTTAGGTTAATAATTGCTTTATATATATTTTGTGCTCCTTCAGTGGTGCATATATATTAATAAGAGTTATGTCTTCTTGCTGAATTGACCCCATAATTGTTAAGTAATGTCCTTCCCTTTCTTTTGTTACCTTCTTTAGTTGGAAATCTCTTTTATCTGACATAAGCAAGTCTGTCTCTGTTTGTTTGTTTTTCTTTTTTTTAGGTTACCATTTGATTGTAGGATTATCTTCCAACCACTGACTTTGAGTGTATGTATATCTTTTAAATGTAGATGAAATTCCTGTATGCAGTAGGTAGTTTGAGTTATCTTTTTTAATCCATTGGACACTATGATTTTTATGATTTTTGTTGGTGAGTTCAATTCATTGACATTTGGGGGTGATTATGGAAAGGTAATTGTTTATTGCCATTTTGTTGTTTTCTGAATGTTATTGCAATCAATAACTTTATTCTACTCGTATTCTCTTCTTGGGTGTTTTGAAACCATATGTGCTGTGTTTGCTTTCCTTTTTCATTTTCTTGTCTCTTTTTTAATGAGCTTATGTTTTGAGGTTACCCTTAGGTTTATATAGACGTTTCTGTGCTAATAATCATTTTCAGTATGAAGGCAAGTTAGTCTTTATCTTATTCTAACTGTCCAAATTTTTACTCTCCCCCTCCCAAAGTTTATATTTTTGATGTCTTATTGCTTCTAAGTGGAGTTCCTTTTCATCATATGGAAGTTTCTTTAGTATTTCTTGTAAGGCTGAGTTAGTGGTGATAAATTCATTTAGCTTTTGTTTATCAGTAAATCTCTATCATTCCTTCAATTTCAGGTAATAATCTAGCACAGTAGACTATCCTTGGCTGGAAGACTTTTTATTTCAGCCTTTTAAATATATCATGCCTTTCTCTTTTGGCCTGTTCTCTTCTGTTATGTTTCAGCTGAGAAATCAGCTGACAGTCTTATAGGGGCTTCTTTATCTATAATTTTTCTCTAGTCACTTCTAAGATTTTCTCTTTTTCTTATTTTTTTCAGTCTTAATGACAATATGTCTTGTGTTTGACTGTTTGCATTTCTTTTGTTTGGAACTCTTTGAGCTTCCTGGGTCTGGATATGTGTTTCCTTCCTTAGGTTAAGGAAATTGTCTTTATTATTTCTTCAGATACATTTTCTGCCCCCTTTTCTTTCCCTTCTCCTTCTGGGTCCTCTACAATTTGAATTTTGTTCCTCTTGATGTATCCTGTAGGTCTACTATGCTTTCTTCATTTATTTTATATCTTTTCTCTTTGCTGGTCAACTTGGGTATATTACTTTGCCCTATCTACCTGGCTCACTGATTCCATTGGAGACTTTCCTCTATTGTGTGTTTTTAGCTCAGCTATTGTGTTATTTAGCTATATGAATTCTGTTTATTTGTCTTATATTTTCTCCTTTTTATAGTTCTCTTTTTTGCCCCTCTGTCTCACCCCATTGTTTTCCTGATTTCAGTGAGTATCATTAAAGCTGTTGTTTAAATTCTTCATCAGGTAGTTTACTTAATTCTGTTTCACTAAGATTTTATTTTTTTAGTTTTGTGTTGGTCTATCATTTTGTATATATTTCTCTGTCTCTTTATTCTATTTGGCATTCTGTGTTTATTTCTGAGTTAGGCTTCATGTGTTAGGATGTCAAAATGTACAGTATAGGCCTGGATCTTGGTTTGGAATGTTGGATGTTCTTTAGTTGTGTGATCTAAAAACACTCCTCAGAATGGTGGAAGCTCTAGAACTCACCCTGTGTAGAGACCTAAGAGTCCAGACTATAGGAATGGAGTTGGGGTTGGGATTACAGTGGCTTCTCCCAAAGTCATAATTATGAACTACAAGACATAAGGAGACAGAACCAAGAGTTGTGGACCCAGTCTGCAAGCAAGCCATAGTCTTAATGGAGACCACAGAAGAGAGAGAGAGCCAGGAATCGTGCACAGCAGAGCACAATTTCCCTGAGTGCTCCAGAGGAATGTCAGTTTTAGCGGCGGTTGATAAATAAAAATTAATCCTGGGGTTTGTTGGGAAGAAGTTATAGGAAGTACCAAGCAGATAGCAAAGCTGTGTAGCAGCTAGTTCTGGACTGGTGGAAACTGCTCTTTCAGTGGAGGCCTTCCAGTTATCCTCCTTGAGAGAACCTGAGAATGAAATGCTACTGGCTGGAAACCATTCAGCTACCCACACCAGTCTGTAGACCTGTCTATCTGTCTCCAACAATTGGCAGAAAGGTAGCTATGGGAACTAGCAGTTTGGCACAGTGTGCTTATGGTGGAGAGGATAAGCATTTCCTCGGGGCCTTCTTGCAGTGTCAGCTGTCAGCACTGTGTGGAAGCAGCATCTCAGCACACAAGGAGTCTATTCATCTTTTTATCCCACATTGTTACTTGTTCAGTGATTGAAAATCAGTTTCCAGGTATGGGGACACCCAATGAGGGATCAAATCCTTCAGGTTTGGGCCAAATGTCCATGTCAGTGGTCTCTTCCTGTAGTATTGGGGTCTCAGAACAGAGCAGCATGATGCTAACAGGTGAATTTACCCTACCATTTATGAAAGATATGTTTTCCTTCTCTTTTTTGGAAATGCTAGTCTCTGTTCCTTTTCAAAGGCTATGGTTGCTAAATGGGCATGTTTTTATTGGGCCTATTGGGAGGAGGTGAGCTTGAGATCTTAACAGTTTGCCATCTTGGAATTTAATCTATATCCCTCTTCTTGGAGTTCATGATTGGATCTAGACTGATGAAATTTGAAGTTGGCCTAGAGTTTCCTTTATTTAAAAAAAAAAGATCTCATTTTTTCATTTGCCAGAAAAACCATTTCCACCTCCTTATATGCAAAGTCCCATTCCTCACATCCAACCTACAATAGGTGTCATTGCTTATTTTTAAAATATTTTTGTCAGTGTGTTTCTTGTACATTTCCTTCACCACTAGTGAATTTCTATTTATTTTTTTATCTTGTTGCTCATTTGTATTGCTGTTCTGTTAATTGTCTGTTCACATACTTTCTTTCATTTTTTTCCTGATGTAATTATTTGTATTTTATTTTATTTTGGTTCTTTTTTAACTTAAAATTTATTGAAAAATAAGTTGGGGTGTTTAGACATATGATAATTAAGCACAGGTATGTTAGATGTCGCTAAATCATACTATATAATATAGTCATAAATCTGAGGAAAATTGTTCTGGAGATCCTAGATATGTCCCTAATATGTTGCCAGTGGAATTCTGAGCATTGAGGTAAGCCTTTTCTTTCTATCCTTAAAAAACTACACAAGGTATTACTACAGTGTTTTAAAAATTGCTTGTGGTATGTGCTCAGGAATTATAGTGTAAGCATCAGCTGTGTTAAAATTGGCAGAATATTTTATTTAAGTCAATAATACTACTTTCACAATATTTTTTTCTTTGTAGTAATACCAGTTGAAGCCAATTGAATGGAATTCAAATCAGTTTTTTTAATTGACAAGCATATGTTTCTTCATTGAATACTACTTTCTCTTGCGAAACTGAATGTTTTACCTTTGAGTTGCAGAAATGTTTTGTTTATAATTTGGTAAATAAAAGAAAATTATTTTAGTGTTCCAACACAGATAAGATTTATTCCTACTTAAAAAAATGGAATCTTCAAGTCGAAAGCCAATGGGGTTAATTTAAAATTATTATTGAGAGTAGATTGTTTTACCTGTGTGTTATATATAGCTTGTAACCACTCTATTTAAAAACCTCATGTGAAATTATTTTCGTGCTTTTAACATCAGATGCTTGAACTGAATATCTATTGGGGAACTATTTCTATTTTTTTCTTATTTTTGTTTCAGGCTTAAATGTTTGAGGGACCTGATTTTATTCATGTAGATTTTATAGATTCTCAGAAAATAGAGATTAGATTTAAATGTCTTCCTTTTTAAGGCTATTACTTCACAACATCTATTATTATTTTTTCAGGGTGTTTCATTCTATGCAATATGTATAATATAAAGTACATGAAATATAAATTTAAAATGAAGGAGTAATTGCAAATCCAAAAATGGGTTACAGACACCTTTTTTCCAAAACAGAATAATGCTAACTTGCCAGAATTCCTTCTAGATTGTTACCTCCCTTTTCCATAGGTTAACATTATCTTTGCTTTTATTTTTAGTTTTATCACTATGTATGTGTCTTTAATCAATGTGGTTTTGTTTAGGCTCTTTTTGAACCTTCTATAAATGGGATATATACTATAAATTAGTACTTGAATGATTCATAAGAAATATTTCTGTATGTCTTACTTTTTCTTTATATTAAGTCTTCAAGATTCATCTGCATTGTGTGTATATCAGAATTTTATTCATTACTAGTGCTGTATAGTATATTGCAAGTTTATTCCTCAATTTATCCATTTGCACTGGATTGTGACTTATAATTCGTGTAATCTATAAACTACATTTTCCAAGATTCCCTTCCACGTGGGGTTCTGATGTAGAAGTGACCAAAGGGAAAATGTGCATGTTAGTTGGAAGGCACAAATAAAGCAGCAGACATTTTCTGAAAGTCTTTATGGTGATGAAACTGTGGCAACAGACAGATACAGAGATGCCCGATGGATCTCATTTTGTCTACACGCTTCTCTTTGTCCATTTTTTCTTGACCGTTGACCCTGTTGATTCACAGAACTTCCATATTCTTCTGGTTGTGAGCCCAGTGAGGTGCTACTCAGAGGCAACAGTTTACTAGGGACATCTCCATAAGCTTTTCTGTTCTTCCACCTCAGTATGATATTTAAGATTTCCTGGTTTGTGACTCCTCCAGTTCTCCAGTATTCCCTTTTGGACCTTTGTTTTCCTAACTTGTTCTGCAATTATATTAGATTGAATTCCTATATAATAAATCCTTTTTCCCATTCAGAGTTACCTGCTGATATGTCACTTAACAATTTATGAATATTTGGATTGTTTCCAGTATGGGGTTATTAGGAACAATATTGATTTTTTGTAGTTATATTCTGAACAATTTCATATATGCAAGGGTGAAGTTAGCATTTGGGGATCCCTAAATTTATGTAGTTTGGGTGACTCACCTTCGAACTCACCCTCCCCACAAATTAGGTAACAGAACTTTGAGGGTATCCATGCCAATGATAGGGTTTGAAACTTACATTTGATTAGTTTCATGGTAAGTCTACTCTGTTTGTAGGGCATATAACCAGGAGTTGGAATGCTCTAAGATATGCAAAAATTTACCTTTAGTAGATAATGGCAAATAATATTCCAAAGTGGGTGCACCAAATTGCACTGCTACTAACAGTATAGGCCTTTCCTTTTTTTATGTTCTAACACTTGGTACTATCAGAATTTAAAATTTGTACTAATCTCATGCATGTGTTTGGTATCTCATTGTGGTAGTTCACTGATTGCAAATGAGTTTAAACAACTTTTTGTATTTCCTTAGCTTGCATTCTCCAGAGAAGCAGAGCTTGAGGTAGAGATATATGTAGTATTGTTTTAGCAGAACATTGTAATACCAAGGAACAATTCTTAGTAGCTGATAAGTGAGGCAGAGAAGAAATTACTAATGGAAGAATGTGTTCTAAACTAGCCACTTCTCTTATCAAATCCAAATGATTGCTCCATCTAATGGCACTATCTTTTAGCAGATGTGTGAAGTGTTGTTTATCATCAATCCGTAGGTAATAGGGTAGATATGAGGAGAGATAGGAAGAAGGGAGAAAAATTTATTCATATACTCCTATCTTCCTCTTGTCAAAGATTGATCTTATGGGACATTGATTCTCATAAAAAGGGTTACCATGCATCCAGTTTTGACTGGGATTGTCCTAGTTTAGCAACAGTGTTCTGACAACTCCTGCCTCTGTTTTGAAATTCTGCCCAGTTTCAATCAGTTTGTTAAAAGTTAATCTGAGCAAACACACAGCCAACCAGCTAGTTCAAAATTGCCTTACAGAGTCATAGGTTTCTCTAACAGGACTGCTACACTTTCTGTTCCCACCCCCCACCACCTCCTGCACACATGTACACAAACATCTCATTCCCACCTGAACGTTCCCCCCAACCCCACCCCCAACTACTGATACTCCAGTTGGTCCCACCCCTGGACCTACTGATACTCCAATTGGTCCCAATTTCAACTCTTAAGTTTTTGGTGAGTCTACTCATTAGCACCTGATCTTTGCATGTAAGGGTCCTAACTATCAACTGGGACATGCTTGAGAAAAAGGTGAGAGGTGTTTGGCATGAGTTTGAAGCCAGGTGCTTTGGAGTTGTGTCTGCATGAAGTTGGTCAGGATACCCTCAGAGCTGGTAGGTAGACTTGGTAGTGTCTGGAGTCACAAGTATTCAGAAGTTGGGGAGACAATTAAGATCAAGAAGATCTGAAGAAGATCTGACATTGCACATAAGAGGTACACTGAATGTTTTTTGGAAATTTGGATTACTTCTTTTGCAAAGTATATGTTGATTTTCCCTATTTTTCTGTGGAATTTTCTGTCTTTTCTGTAGAAATTCTTTATATATTTGGATACTAGTTTTTGAGGTAGATGCTTTTTAAATAGCTTTTCCTAATCTCTGGGTTGTCTTTCACTTTTTATAGCATTTTTTCATGAAAAAAATCTGAATTTCAATGTAATCTAGTATTTCAATCTTTATCTTTCTGTTTAGTACTTTTTTAGGTGTTCTATTTGAGAGATAGCTTCCAAACTCTGAAAGTAGTTACTTTTATTACCTTTTAAAATCTTTTGAGTTTTATTGTTCACACTTAGAATTGATTTTTGTACCACTGCAAGATGGAGTCTCATATATATATTCCATTACCAGTACATTTTATTAAATGAAATTATTTCCCATTGTTCTTAAATACCATCTCTGTTATAAATCTAGTCCCTGTGCATACATAAGGTTACTTTTTGGTTCTATTTTGGGCAGTTTGCATATCTCACAAGCAATAATATATTATATTTTAAAATGACTTGATTTTTGGTAGAACATGTCTATTCACTTTGTACATCTTTCAGAATATTTTGACTATTTTTATGTGATTGTCCATGTAAATATTCGAATCAGATTGTTACTTTCTATAAGAAACCTGTTTGGATTTTGATTGGGATTGCATTGAATTTATTAGTAATTTTGGAGATTGACAAATATACAATATTGAAGCCTTTAATACATGAATATTGAATACCTTTCCATTCATTTAGGTTATCTTTAATGTTTCTCACTATAATTCATAATTTTTCTTTTTTCTAAGGAGAAAGGAAAGTTCTTGGAATATTTTGTTACATTTATTCCTATGTATCTTTTGTATTTGATGCTACTTTAAATTTTATTTTATATTCTGTTTAATATATATAGAAATACAGTTCTAGCATATTGTTTATATCATAACAACTTGTTAAACGCTCTTTAATGCTAAAATGGGTATGCATAGTTTTTTAAATTGATATTGCCACGTCATCTGTAAATAATCTCTCCTTCTTAATGAGAAGGTTGGAACTTTCAGACCAATGCTGGAAATAGATGTGGAATTTTATCAAATGTTTTGCCTGTGTGTTGAGACGGTCAATCATTTTTTGCTTTGAATCTATTAATGTGGTAAATTACATTGATTACTTTTTGAATATTAAAACAAGTTTATATTTCTTAGATGAAATAGTTGTGATGTATTATACTGTTGTGTATTATTATATTTAGTTCACTTAAAATTTATTTTGGAATTTTGAATATATGTTCATGACTGAAGTTGTCTTTGGTATAAAGGAGATATTAGTTTCTTAAATTGACTTAGAGAGTGGTTCTTGTTTTCTTGTTTTCTGGAATAATTTGTATAAATTAAAAATTATTTTTTCCTTGAATTTGAGGTATATCTCGACGAAACCTTTTGTATTTGAAGTTTTATTTGTAGGAAAGTTATTTTGATTCATTCATTTCAGAATACTGGTCAGGGTGATAGTTCCAACCTTTAACATTAGATAGGAAATCAGTTTAGGTCTACCAGAGTGGACACTTGATTGATCAAATGGATTCTAGCTGTAATGAAAAGTTATGATTTTACTGGTTCTTACAGGTGAATATCAATACTGGTTATCAGACTAGTCATGATTTCTGTTTCTTTTTGTGTAAGTTTTGATAAATTATATTTTTTAGGTATTTGTCCATTTTGTTTAAATTTTCAAATTTATTGGTAAAGTTATTCACAGTTACTTTCCTGATAATTTCAATGATAGGACCAGGCAATGTTAAATATATTTGAAGAATAAAACATCTTAATTTAAAAAGTCTGTAGTAAAAAGTCACTGTTTAAGGAACATGAAAAAGTTTTGTTCTTCTTGTGAAGCTTGGATATATTCCTAGAATATTCTCTTTCTTTTCTTTTCTTCATATCGTATCACTTGAAATGTCAGCTTATAAAATGCGAATGTGGTCTATTTACTTATTCAGGCATAATTTTTGATCCCCCGACACTGTACTAGTATTAATATACCCAAAATGTGACTTACTCTCAGAAGTCTTTGAAAGTCTTTCAGAACTAGAAGATCAAACTGTCTTTATAGTACTGCAATGTTATTTATCTTCTTAATGCTCATTTTTTTCCTGAATGTATAGTGGAATTTCCTATAGTGGCTTTTTGGTACTACATTATATTAGAGTAGAGTAAATGCAGAAACAGAGAGAATTCACTCTGTTTTACTAAAAGACACCAATGAAGTTTACAAAAATATGGCTAAATTTTTCTCATTTTTTTAAATGCAGTACTTTTATATAAAATGATAGCATGAAGTGGGTTTATTATCATTTAAAATAAGTACTTTAAATTTTCTTAATTTTAATTTTAATATGGCAAATACCGATAAATATGAGTCCACAAGCAGAAGTTCTTTGCGGTATTCAGTCAGTTTTGTAAATAGAAAGGGATTTTAAGAAGAAAATGTTTGAGAACTACTGGCTTGTTTCACTCATCTGTGTGTCTTCTCTTTTCTTAAGATATCATTGGTTGTTCAGGCCTTTTGTGGTTCCATACAAACTTCAGTTTAGTTATTCAATTTCTTTTAAAAATGTCACTGGAATTTTGATGGGAATTGCTTTAAATCTTTATATTGCATTGGATAGGATGGTCACTTTAGCTAAGTTAATTCTTTGAATCCATTAGCATGGAATATTGTCTTTGTGTCTTTGTCTGTTTCTTTTGATAAGATTTTTATAGTTTTCATCAAAAGGTCTTTGACTTCCTTTGTTAAGTTTATCCCAGGCTATTTTGTTTCTTTTGGTGCTATTGTGATTGGGATTTCTTTTTCCTTTCCTTCATTGTTTGCCTTTTTGAATGTTGTGGATTTTTGTGTTTTTATATCCTGTATTGCTGTATTCATTTATTTTTTCTAGCAGTCTTTTTGATGGAATTTTAGCATTTTCTAGATATAATATTATGTTGTCTGCAAAAAATGATAGTTTTAGTTCTCCTTTTCTAATTTGGATCCTTTAATGTGCTTTTCCTGTATTGCTCTGGTTAATACTTCCAGAACTATATTGATTAGTAGCAGTGGTGAGAGTAGGCATCCTGTTTGTTTCCAGAGCTTAAGGAAAAAAGCTTTCAGTTTTTCACATTGGTTATGATGTTGACTGTGGGTTAGTCATATATTGCTTTTATTCTGTTGAAGTTGTGAAAAATTTTATCATGAATGAGTGTCGAAATCTTGTCAAATGATTTTCTGCATTGATATGATCATATGAGTTTTTGATCTCTTTGCTGATGTGATGTATTATGTTGATTTTATTTGCATATATTGAGTCATCCTTACATCTTTGAAATAAATCCCACTTGATCATGATGTGAAATTTTTTAAATGTGTTGTTGAATTAGATTTTTCCAATATTTTATTGAGGATTTTTGCATCTATATCCATCAGTGATATTGGTCTGTAATTTCTTTGTTTGTGCCTTCTTTGTCTACTTTTGGAATTATGGTAATTTTAGCCTCCTAGAATGTATCTGAGATTTTTTCCTTCTTTTTTGATTTTGTGAAAGAATTTAGGGAGGATGGGTATTATATCTTATTTGAAAGCTTGGTAGAATTTGTTAGATAACCCATCTTGTCCTGGGCTTTTGTTTTTTAATAACCACCTCAATTTTTGTGGTTGTCATTTGTCTGGTCAGTTTATGTATATTATTATGGTTCAGTTTATGGAGGCTGTAGGATTCTAAAAATGTTTGTTGGCATATAGGTACTTATAATAGTCTCTCACGATCCTTTGTATCTCTGCGGTGTCTGTTGAAATTTCACTTCTTTCATTTCTGATTACTATTAGTAGGGTATTCTCCCTTTTTTCTTTGTGAGGGTCTTGAGCTTAAGGTCTATAATTTGTGCTTATTTTTTTTTTTCAATGATCCAGGTCTTGAGCTTATTGATCTTTTGGATTTTTTTTTGTTTTCTATTTATTTTATTTCTGCTCTAATTATTGTTATTACCTTCCTTCTGCCAGTTTTTTATTTTGATTACCTTTGATTATTCTTCCCTTTCAAGTTCCTTTAGTTGTGTGGTTAGATATTTAATTCATGCTCTTTCTAAGTTTTTGATATATGCTTTCATGACATAAACTTTCCTCTCACAACTACTTTTGCTGCATCTTACATATTCTGGTAGCTTACCCATTATCATTAATTTCCAAATAATTCTTAATTTCATCATTGTTTTTCAGAGGCATGTTGTTTAGTCTCCACATCTTTGTGATTCTTTGTGAGTTTTGTTTTTCTGTTTCATTTCTAGTTTCATCCCCTTATATTTATAGAAGAGGCTTTCTATAATTTTATTCTTACTAAATTTACTGAGACTTGTGTTTTAGGATATGGTCTATCCTTGAAATGTTCCAATATACACTTGAGAAGAATGTGTAGTCTTTTTTGTTGGGTTAAAATACTATGTATATTTCTGCTAAGGCCATATGATCTATTGCTTCATTTAGTGACTATTTATTTATTTATTTTCTGCCTCTCTATTAATGTATTGAAGTGCTCTACTACTATTATGCTATTATCAATGTCTCCCTTTAGCTCTGTCTGTATTTGTTTTATATATTTAATAGTTTGAAATTGGGTGCATAAATGTTAATGACATTTACTTCTTGATGGTTAACCTTCTTGGCCATAATATAGTGTCCATTTTTGCTCTTTGTTACCCTTTTTATTTTATTTTAATTAATTTTTTTTAAAGGAAAGGCACAGGCAGGAATGAAGGTGAGCAGGCAGGTAGGCAGGCAGGCAAGGAGAGGAGGAAGAAACACTTTATTTTCGTTTAATTGTTCACACTGACTGCACCTCCTTTCCCCAACCCCCTACTCCTGCCCCAGGTCCCAAACCAGGTATCTCGGAATGTATGTGGAACTGCTCCCAGGGTACACTAGACCTTGAGGCCACCAAGCCATAGCCTTGTGCTAACCTTTTTGGATGGAAGTGTTTCTTGTCTGATATTAGTATTGCAGTTTCTGATTCCCTTTCATATTGTTCTTTGGTATATTTTTTTTAGCCTTATCTTTGTGTTTGTATCTGACATGTTTCTTGTTAGGTGTAATATTGATGGGTCCTGTTTTTTGATCCATCCAGCCACTTCTTTTTATTGGCAAGTTAATTTATTCAATTATAATTGATGTGTAGGGCTTTATTGAATACATTTGAGCCTATGTTTTCTGACTGTTGCTTCTTTTCCCATTTTTTTTTTTTTTTTTTTGCTTTTTTGTCTCCCTCTGTATGATTTTTGGTGTTTATTCTCTTAGTTTTATCATCTTCTCAGCTATGTATCTCTTTAAGATTATATTTTGTGGCTACCATGTGAATTCTCTCTATCTTTATCACTCTAGGATACTTTTTTTAATGAATGGCTTCATATCATATTTTGTTTGTACATAAACATGCCTTGTGTTATTCTCCTTGCCCTGTATTATTCATTCTCTTCTGTTGGTCTCGCTTTAGTTTCTGATTTTGTTTTGCTATTTATCAACATGTTTGAGTCATAGTGACTTTTTGTTTCCATTCTCCCTATTGTAGAACCCTTTTCAGGATTTCTTGAAAGGTAGGCTTGGTGATGGAAAAATCCATTAACTTTTGTTTGTCATTGGAAACCTTTATTTTCCCATTGTATTTGAATGATTATTTTGCAGAGTAATGTATTCATGTCTGATAGTATTCATCTTTTAATATTTTGATTATGTTGTTTCACTCTCTCCTACCTTGTAGGATTTCAGCTGAGAAGTCTGTTGATAGTCTCATGGTTGTACTTTTTCTAGGTTATGTTTCTATTATTTTCTCTAGATGCTTTGAGTAATTTTTCTTTATCATTGGATTTTGCTTGTTTTACTATTAAGTATCTTGGAACAGGTGTTTTTGCATTTAAAATTTTTGGTGTTCTATTTGCTTCCTGGACCTCTGTGGTTGCTTTTTGTGACAGATTGAGTAAGCTCTCTACGATTACTTCCAAAGGTTTTCTGTTCCTTTCTTCCTCTCTTCTTCTGGGCTGCCTATTATCCTTATGTTTGTTCATCATGTAATCTGATATTTCTTACAAAATTTCTTAATTTTTTTTCAATCTTATTTCTCTCTCTTCTTCCATGAGGCTTGTCTCTGTGATCTTGTCTTCGTTTTCTGAGATTCATTCCTGTATAAGCTTAAGTCTATTAATGGAGCTTTCCATCTTTGCTTTCAATTCACTAACTGTGCTTTTAATCTCTAGCATTTCTGCTAGGACTTTCTTCATAGACTCTGTCTGCTTATTCAAGTACTCCTTTTGATCTGTTACTTCTTTTCTGAATTTTTTCGTTTGCCTTTGGTTAGATGATCGTGCCTCCTGCATCTCATTTTTTTTTTAATAACTATTATTTTGAGTTCTTTTTCTGTTAGGTTGTCCCTATCAGTGTCAATGGATTTTCTTTTTCTGTTTAAAAAAATAAAACTTAAATTTTGACGTGGTTTCTTCTCTATCTTGAATTTAGCACTGTGACTTTACTTTTCTCCTTAAAATTTTTTTTTATTTCTTCCTAGGTGATAGTTTCTGTGCTATTTCATATGGCCCTAAATGCCCTTCTGGAGTTTGCTAAAGTAGAGAGTGGGATGGAATCTGAGTCCTTTCTTGCTCATCTGTATGATGATGCTTGGTCCTAGTTCAACTGGTACCTGCTAGCTTTAGTAGGTGATAGGGCTGGTTTCTGTCTAATTTGGGTGCTGTCCTGGACAGATTGGCTTGAAGTATCCTCATGTGCCTGGGGCCTAGTAGTATCTGTAGGATGGTGGTGGGAAGGCTGAGGATATGGAGGACTGATAGGGGAACATAGGTTCCTCTCTAGCAGGCACTTACCTCAGAGCTAACTCTTTAACTACATATGTACTTATTCTATTCTTTAGATGACTGCAGTTTAACTATTGCTTTGTTTTGTTGCTTCTTAACTCTTTCCAAATTATATTTTCAGATATGAAAATGAGACAGTCTATTCAGATTTCAATTCAAGCATATCAAGAAGTGTATTTTCCTGTGTGTACCTCAGAGAGTTGAATGAAAATAAGTTTGTAGCCTAATTTAATCTTCTTTGTACTTCCCAGCATTGTAGCTATTCTTCAATCAATCTGGAATGATTTTCCTTTCTTCAGTTTCCTTGCCCTCTGTTCTAGGTGTTATTGTCAAATGGATTCATATCAGCCAGTGGATTTCCAAGGTTCTGAACCAAGACATGTTTAAAAATTCCGTGACTTGTGTGACAGACAAATATCAAATCTGGGAACTTTGCAAGAAGTGGTAGCCTGTATAGGTGATACCATGGGAGGTGAGCTGACCTGTATTTTTTTTTCAGTAGAATTTATTATCTATGAAATGAAATTACTATTCAAAAGACTATTTGAAATATTTATATTCTGTTTTGCTCATCCTTTGATGTTATTTTGATTTAGGAATTTTCTTTCAAGAAGCTTAGAGCACTGTTATGGATCTTACTGAGTGTGTATTAGGTCCTAACAAAGGTGGTCAGAATGTACAGAAACAATACTGTTGCCCTCTCCTGAAAAGTCACTGAAAGTAATTAAGCATGTGGATTACTCGAGTTGTAAATAATAAAGATGTGACTTAAATCACAAACTGCTTATTTCATCATTTAAAAAATGGTTAATTTTTAATGATAATAGCGTTTCCCTGGTTTCCCTTTTAATCTTTGACTGCTTAGACTTTGCCTTGTTTATTCTAAACCCCAGTAAATAAATTTGCAGTAAAAATTCTACATTGCCTTACCAAATTACATCCTGAGTCCCCTGTGATTACATAAAGACACAGGAAATGATGAATTTTCTTGAGGCCAGTGATCTGCTTTGGTGGTTATTGCTATGGAAGAAGGGAGAGAGAATAAAACTTGTTAGAAAATGCAGAGTAAAGTAAGAATTCAGCAGCATATGCATACACATATGAGAGCTTTCAAAATAAATTGCAGAATTCTAAACACAGACCTCCTTATATCCCAAAGTCCAGTTACCACATACGCTTTTTTGAGAGTCTCCTTGACATGTCAGTAGAATGACATGTTTGAATTTCATGTAATTCTCTTTCTAAAACCTAATTTAAATCAATTTCTGGCATTTTTATGCTGTTAGAAAAGATGATGCTGTTAGATGTTTCAGTCATTAGCAATATGTTCACTGGATTAAAAACAAATTTCTGAATAATATTGTAATGATTAGTGAATCTGTGATAATCTAAGCAATTATTAAGGAACAATGCCTATCCTGACTGATTATTTGTTGGTGACATCTGAAAATGGAGATGTCAGGAGGCAATGTTGTATTGTTTAAGTGTGTTAATTTATTTTATATATGTAAATTTCATGCTTCTGAGTACTTCACACAAACATGAATACTGGTTAATTGTCTAATCAGTGAAGATAGAAAATTTGGTATAAAAAGTAAATGACAAAATAAACACTATCAAGATTTTCTTTAAAACCTCAGCTCTTAAGGTTAGAAAGGATCTTAAAATTTTAATTACTATTTTGATTTCTAAAATGAAAAACAGTTGTTAAATGCACCTAAAAGGTTGGTTGCATTTGGAGGTTATAATTGTTTATAATGAAAGAAACCGTTAGTTTGCGCAATATAAATTATGCTATTAAAAAATAAAAAGAATGATATGTAGGGTTCACTCTTTTCCCTATAGACACTGAAAAATTTTGCTATTTAAGTCTATTTTATCTTTGCATATGGGAATGTCTTCCTGAAAGTCTATTATATATGCATATTCATGTGCTTGCTGTTAACCTGAGTGTTTCCTAGATCTGACTAAAGGATGGTGGCATAAGCATGTGAAATTAGGTTGTAAGAGAGCATGCTTTAATAACATGGATGAAAATAGAAATACATTTGCTTCCGTCTTCATGAACCGTCTGTATGTCACTAAGCTGCACAGGCTGTAAGAGTTTAGCAAAGACTTGTGTGAAGTTAATAATTTAACAGTTTCTGAAACCTTGATCACAATCCTATAATGAAGCAACCCTCATTTGCTAGTTCACAGAAGTTTAAGAAATAACTGGAAGTAGCACAAATTGCCTTCCTTATTATATTTTTTAAAACACTTGGATAATTAATGTTTTCAACAGACCGTCAGTGGAAAGCAGTACACCTGTAAGTGCTCTGTCACTGAACACCCTATCTTTGAGCTAGTCCACTGAGGCACAGGGAGAGTCCAGAGTTGTAGATGTGGGAGGGAGAATGCTGAGCATGGTCTTGGGTCCCTAATCTGTGGCAAAATTGTTCAATTATAGTGAGGAATCTGAAATCCAGAGGACAGTGTCTGTAGGGCAGAGGCACATATTAGCTTAGTATTGACTGGCTGATATCCAGAGGGATGAGATAAGTAAAGCAGATAGAAGTTCCTAAGAGCGAAGAATACGAGGTAGGTGACTGTCATTAGTAATATTCTGGGTGATCCATAGAAGCTGGTCTAGGACCATGGTTTGTTTGTAGCTGGGTTCTTAGAGACTTAGTCTGACCTTTAGAGAAGTCTCAGTAGGCTATCAAGGTTTTAACTAAGTAAGCTGTGAGTAGGCACTATAATCCTAATCTTGGACTCTCTAAGAGTATGAGGTAGAAACTTAGTTATGAGAATTGGAAGAAGGAGATAGTAGAAGCTGGACAGCTTAGCTCAAATATGAGTCATATCAACTTTGGGTCAACAGGGTTGATTCCATATGCCAGGCATCATTTGCCTGTGGAACACCTGCATTGCTGGAGATTCCCAGTGCTTGAAGCTGTGCTGAGTGTAGCGTAAATATGTTTACAGAGAATAGACTTTCAGATTTCCTCTCAAAGTACCAGTTCTTTAGCTTTATTTATTTTGATATGGTCTAATATTTGAAAAAAGCCATTTTTTGACCTAACACTTTTGACAGCTTACTTCATTCACATAACAAATATTGATTCATCATTTATTGCATGCCATTTTTTAGAGCTAATTCTTATGAAAGGGCTCACAAGTACTTATTAGTGAAATTTATAGGTTGTAAATGACCAGTCTCTCTTAATAACATTTTTTGGAAGTACATTTGAGGTTGAGACATCATCTTCCTCATTTTTTATTCATCTTTGAAGTAACTTGATTATCTCCTTTTTATTAAATAGATACATATTGCCTTTGGGGAGTCTATTCTGTAATTTAGTGGGAAGAGAAAAGGTAATGCTGTGTAATAATTCTGGAAAGGAGGATTTAACAGTGGTGGCACTCAGGAAAGATAGCTCACCTTAGCCTGGCAGGTATCCAGGGTCTTTCCACAGTAGAGAAATTCTTTACATGGTCTTTACTATTGGGCTATGTGGGATGCTGGCCAGTGTTGCCAAATGCCTACTCATCTTTTAGGCTGAGATCTGAGTTTACCTCCTTGTGAGTCTTAACAGATTCTTGCAGGTAGATAGACTTGAATACTCCTTATAGAGGCTCATACAGCCTTATCACATTGTGCTGTTGTCTCTGTATGTGTTCATCTCCATGACTGTACTGGGAGGCAGTGATGACATAGGTGCTGATTTTCATGTTCCCGGGACTGAGCATAGAATCTGAGCTGAATAACAGCAGTAGATTGAAACAAGCAGAGCATTTCCAGCCCTAGTTCATCTGAAAATTCACTGTGTCATATAGACTATTTCATGTTTCCAGTCAGAATGGAGGTTCTCATTATTCAAATTGGTTAGTGGAGGAATCACAAATTAGTGGCTCTCTATATAACTGGAAATGCCATTACCGTTGAATCTATAATGATGCCTGCTTGTGAACGGGCGATTTAACCTTAGGATTGGCACCACCAAATCAATATGACAAATGAATTCCTGAAAGATAAAATGTATTGCATTTGGAAACTTCCTGTTTTTTTTCTTAAATCCTGGAAATTTGATGGAATGAGCTTGGATGAAAGAAGTAAGAAGTAAGGTCACATTAACACCAGGCTTCTTTTGATGCACTATATAAGATTAAATGGGTAGAAATAGCCTCTTAATAACTTGTAGCAGCATAACATGGCTGTTAAGATGAATCTGAAAAAAGCAAGAATGTTAACTTGTGAATTTACAGTGGCCCTTCCTTTGTTTTCTGAGAATGCTTTAGAAAAGGGAATGGGTAGAAAGACTGATTGAGCATCTACCAAGAGGCAGACTTTATGTGTCTTGTCTTTAAGTTTACAGAAAATTCCATAAACTAAGTATATTTTCCACTTACAGTGCTCTGGAATGCACAGAGGTGAATAAAGCCAAGGTGCCAGGATTCAAACCCAGGTCTCTATAACACTAAAATCCACTGTATCAAGTTGCTTCTGATCTAAGACTTTAAAGTAATAACAACCACTCCTCCCTGTCTGCCTCCTCTCCTCCTCTCAACCCCCTACAAAGTTATATTATGGATAGACTCAGACATCTTCATATGAGAGAACTTGTGATTCTACAATTATTTGTTAGGATTTCTTCTGATCAAAACATGTAAATATCTGAATATAAGCAGAAAGTTTGTGTGATTGTTAGGATTCATAAAGGTTAAGTCTGCTAATCAGTGCAGCACATATCCGGCACTCTATATGATTAGTGGTAAGTATATTAAAAAAATCTTTATTTTTATTCTCAGTCATCTTACTTTGATTGTCTCTGCACCTAGGACTTAATATACCATTGTTATAGCATAAGCCAGACTGGATGCTTTTCCCATTGTTTACCTCTTAACAGTGATGTAAAAATTATATTGCATTATAGCAGTAAAATGGTGAACATTCCTTAAAAATTGCCTGTATAAAATATTCTCAATAGTATAACTATGGTATCATGCTATGCTTTTTGTAGGTCAAGGGTTGGCAAATTATAGCCCATGGACCAAATTCCACCTGCAATTTCTTTTTGTGTGCCCTGCAAGCTAAGAATAGTTTTCAACAATTTCTAAGTGACTAAAACTCAAAATAATAGTATGTTTTGAAATGTGAAAATTATCTGAAATTCCATTTTCAATGTCCATAAGTCATATTTTATTGAGCTGCAACCATAGTTTATTTATGTATACTTATATGACAACTTTCACACTATGCCTCAAGGCCTGAACTAATTTTTATCTGGACCTTTAAAGAAAGTTTGTCTACTTCTGGTCTAGGGAGTAGAGAGGCACTTATTTAAATAATATATGGCAATGCGTATGAAAATTTTAGATTAGTATTTGATCCCAGTTTTGGTTGTATGAGAAACTCACTCTTCAGCTGTGCTTCCAAAAATAGGGGAAGGGAGACAGCTGAAAAAAGGAATATATTGATGCACCCTGGTGGAGTAGCAATTTGTTCAGCTGCCCTTAGCAAGTGGTGTAGTCTACTTACATCCCAAGGACCAGGTTTGTGTCCTGGCACCCTGAGAGCAGTCAAGTGAACAATGAATAAAATGAATACAGTGCTTCTTCCTTCCTGTCTTCCTGCTTTCCTGCCTCTGCTTGCCTTCATTCCTGCCTGAGGATTTCCTTTAATAAAAAAGTAAAGAAAAGATAAGTTTAAACTGGCATCTTATTGTCAGAGCGTTTGAAAAGAAAGAAAAGCCTGTATCGATCAGGCTGGTTTACATAGGGACTCCACAGTGTTGTTATAAACAATACGAAGCAAAGATGAATTTTCATTACTCTTGTCCTGTCCCCCTTTCTCTTGTACAAGAGCAACTTTGCTTCGAAGGGCTTTTTCATTTCTTTCCTGATGTTCATTAGACATACGTGACTGAAAAAAAAAAATCAAATTCCATCTTTTTTATTGTTATTTTCTTTTTAATAGCCTCTTTGCAGGCTAAGCCCTCCCATGTAGGGGGAAGAAGTTGACTTCCAAGTTCAGGCAGCTCTGCTTTTCTCTCTCTCTTTGTGAAGAAACAGCCTCAACTAGAAAGAGGCTCTGGTAGAGTCCTCAGCCCAGGATATTGCTGGTTATCTGAGTGCACTTCCCACCACCATCATTATTGGAGTACACATGCCTGCTGGTTTCCTGGAAGATTCAAATGCTCCTACTTCAAGGTCATCTCAAAGGAGAGTTTAAAGAGCATTTCTCTCCCCCTCCCTTCCCTTGTAAAATATGTATATTTACAAGAGCATGCATAAATGGTCACCAGGGAAGATAAGCTATCAGAGAGTTGGAAGATGTCTTTTCTCATACAGTTCACACATCACTGAAGCAGATAAAATTGGTTTTGTAACTAGCCTCCAAATACACTGGTAAGGACTCTGCCCTGAAAATTGATCTATAACACTACGATAAAATTCAGAGGCTCTCTTTCATAAATATCTAACTATGGCATCCGCGGTTACTGCTCCTGCCTGGCTCTCAGGGACTGTGCTGGGGAAGGCAGAGAATGGCCTGCAGCCTGTAGGCTTCATGTACACTGTGGTCATTGTCATAGACTGCAATGAAACTTAATTAAGTGTTGGGCTCAGTGCAGTACAGTTCATGCCTCAGTTTACAGTTATTAAAGTCAGTTGCATTTCTACCTATGGAATATTAGATTAAATCTGTTTAATTTTAATAATATAAAGATAATAATGGCATCTGGGACCCACAGTTTGTCATTTTCCATATGCTGTAGGCAGTTTTGTTCATGACTGCTTCCTATGACCCTGAAAGCTGCATGTGTTACTGTCAGGCTTTGTAACTCACTAAAAACTGACAAGACTGAAGATTTCTTTGTTCTCTCTTATAGCTCTAATGCCATTTGAAACATCAGTATATTCATATATTTAGAGATTTACATAAAGACTCATTTGTGTATCATATGGGGCATCTGTGGAAAATGGAGGTAATGTAGATAAAAAGATAAAGCAAGCATAAGGCTGGGTCTTCAACACTATTTTTAACTGGTTATTAGACAAAAGTCGATTGAACAAATAGGAAATATTGCAAACTAATATAGGAAAAATGGGAGACAGTCTTTTGATGGTAATATATAACCCCAGGAGTGATTCAGAAGTCTGATACATAGTAGGGGCTTAATAAATATTTATCAAATAATAGTATGAAAGATAACAAGAATGACCTTGGGACCAGACCTGTGGGTATGAGACTGTGCTATCATTCACAATCTCTGTTAGCTAAGGTAAGGAAGTCAATTTTAGTTTCTTTTTTAAAAGTAGAGGAAATAACTGCTACAAAAGACTTCTGAATGGACTGAATTGGATAATGTGAAAATATTTCACACACTTGTATAAATATATGCGACGTATTGGATTAATGTTTTAAACAAGTATAAGAGGCTCTAGGAAGCTATAAGATACCAGATAAAAGTTAGGTACTTGAAAGAAAATCACCATGTAAATTATAACAAAAATAATATTATTTTTACATCAGTGATTTAATAATTTTGGCAACATTATGAGACCTAAAACTGACTACTGGCTTTGCTACTCCTGAAGTATGTGATTTTTGGCAAGTACCTCTCTTTGCTTCGTTTGCTCAGGAAACCAGACTAAGTGATTTTGAAAAGTCTTTTCCAGTTCTGTGATTCAGTGATGCAGATCTGAGCAGGCTCAAAAGCATATCTAGTTTTCTGTTCTTAAATTCATATGCATATATTTCTGTACACTGCAGATTTTTATTTTGTTCCTTTGTGAAATATTGTCTCCTCTTAAAGGAACTTCAGGATTTCTAAGTGGGAGTCAAAAAGAAGGGACATTGGGAAAGTGAAAAACTGGTTATTGGGTTTTGTGTGGCCCATCATTTTTAGAATTGAATTTTAAAATGCAGCTAGAGGATTCTAAATGAGCTTGGGGCTTCTAATATACTTCTTCTGAGCTTTCTACTTACCTTTTCTGCTTTAGGTGACTCTCATGGAAGAGAAGCGACAGCTAGGACTGGGCACTTCTGGCATGTGGGATATTGCCACTGACTCTGGGCTTTGTCCTGGTTGAGTCATGGACAGAAAGCTCTCTGGTGGTCACAGCTCATAGAGACTTTATTTACCTTTCAGTGATAGATGATTTGTGAAGAGCCAGTGGAGGCAGAAATCCTGACCTAAGCAAATGGCAGTTACCCAAGCATTTTCTGAAGGAAAATGACCTAAGTTGCTGACATTGTGGGGAGGGGAAGTTGTGGTGATGTCAGCAAACCTATCACTGTATTCTTCTCATTCCTGCCGCAAAACTGTGTTTCTAAATCCTTGAGCTCACCCATCCTGAATTTGCGTTTTGAAATTATTCTATTGCTTGAGTTTAAGTGGTTTCCTTACTTCTTGAGAAGATAAAACCTGTATATATGAAGGGTGGAACTGATGATGTATTACAATAACTTAGAAAAATTTTGTCTCTAAAATAACTATATTTTTAAGAACTTCTGCGATGAAGCCTTTCCTCTTATTTATACTGTTATGATAAGAATTCTGTAGATATACGGAGAAAATCTTTTAGCCATTCCTAACACGAATTTGTAGTAATAATAACATTAAGCTTTTTTATGTCAAAATTTTGATTTGCATTTTTGAAATTGAAAAGAATGGCATGTGACTAGGTGAGGGACTTTGGCTATTTGTACATTAGAAATCTTTAACAAAGATGAGCAGGGGCCTTGGAATGGTACCATGTATTTTCTCCCTAATAAATACAACCAACAGCAACAAAAAAGCACAGAACTCAAAACTGAACCTAACAATGAGAGGGGAAAGGAAGTATAATAGAGGAAAAGAAGGCTAGTAAAATAGGAGTAAGCTGGGGCCATATAGGGTGACCAAAAGACATTTCCTTTGAAAAGCAATTCAAAGGAAACATTGCAGTGACATTGAAGTTTTTGAAGTATTTTATTGTATGAAAATGTATTTTCTCCTTCACACCTAACACACACACACACACACACACACACACACACACTTGTGAGAAATTGTCTTTGGTCTCCAGATTTTTATTACTTTTCCCTGGAGCCTACTTTAGGGAGTTAACTATGGATGTTAAAAAAAGCCCTGGATTTGCTCATAGACAAGTAAACAAAACAAACAAACAGAAAAATGATTTGGAGATCATGTGCATTCATCTACACTCCAGTTTTGCTTATTGGACCTCTTTCTGCATAGCAATTTGAGCAATTGGGCTCTTTCTTGAGGGGGGTTGAAGGGAAATAACTATGCTCTAGGGAGGGAAAAATAAAAACCAAAATAAAATGTAACTATCATATCTCATTTAGGGTTCCCTCTGAAGTGTCTTTTATCTAGAATTTACTTATGCTAACCAAAGTCTCGTGGTCTTATTTAATATCAGCTTGTAATAAAGAGCCCTTCAGCTAAATATGGCCAGATTCTACTATTAACTGCAGCTCTTGAAACAGTCATGGAGGGAAGGGGAGTCGGAACCCTTCAATGTCAAGACGTTTAGAGGCACTCTAGTATCAATCAAGATGCACGTTGCTAAGTGCCTGCTTTCATTTACATGAAATATTCATACAGCATTCCGTTTTGCTTTTCTCTCTCCTAATCATCACTTTTCGGAAGAAGCTACAATCATCTCAGTTAGAGGAGGGTGTTATGGGACGTGCCGTACCTTTCAAAGTCAGGCTTCCTGCAGATAGCTAGTTCTGTAATGAGGCAGCAGACTGCATAGACCACCAAAGGTCTCCCTCACAGAGGCTGGCCTTGTTATCATGTACTATTCATCTTCAAGTATACAACTTAGTGCAAATGAAAGTAATTAATTAACCATAACAAACCTGTCAAAAAGCTATTTAGGATTTTGACAGAAAAAAATTTAACATTTGCTTTAAGTGGAAAACAAAAAATCGTCTAGCTCAGAAAATTCAGAAGCAATTCTATTTACGCAAGCTTTCCTATTACTGCTCTCTCTTAATTACATGATAAGTAGCACTTAAATTAATTTCCAGTTCTTTTAACTATATTAATTGTAGGATGCTTTTAGAGTTGATGCACATTTTTAAAAAAAGTCCTAGGTGAGAAAATTTTCCCCCATATAAATTATTTCAAAAAGTAGGTACAGTGTTCTTTGGTAATTTAAATAGTGATTAAGAATACATGGTAACTAGAGGATCCTCCCTTTCTCTTTCCCTCTTTCCCTCCATTTTTATTTCTTCTTTCTTTCTTTTAAATTAGTAATTTACTTGTGTGTTGGCTTGCTTTACCCGTAAATATAAACTAGTTCCCCAGAATGACATTTGTGTGATACAACTCCTTGGAATGAAATACCAGTCATTCTTTGTTTCCTTATGAAAAGGCTCTTACATAGCCTGTACTTTTGGTAGTTACAGAAAAAGGATAATAATCTTCCGTGTAAGAATTTTAACCCATTATTCTATTAATTAAGGATTATTTCAAAAGACATTTTTGTATTTTATTCATTTCTTTTTGTATATACAGGTCTGATTGTGGCACAGAGACATGAAGGAGGTGGTCTTTGCTTGTGGATATATCTTTTTAAATGAATTTTTGCATTAAAAGAGAAGTGTCAGGTAAACTCTTATAGTCTAATGATAGAAGAGTAAACATGCAAAGCATTTTTAACATAAGGCAGTTCATAATTGATAACACCGATTCATTTTTATTTTAGAAATGTTAATGACCTTAAAACAGCTTCTTCTTCTTGTCCTTTTAACCCTTAATAATGCATATATTTAGTTATATGCATTTATAAATATAAATATATGCATAATATTTATATTATGTATAATATATAAAAAACTATATGTATATTATATGTATATCTCTTATATATATTATAAATATACCTGCATCACAACCTGAGTGGGCAGTGATGAGGATGCTTTTCATTTAGGTAAACAGTTTTCTGCTTTAAAACACAATTCCAAAATTGTAGTGGTTGCCCAGAAATGGTAGATATAAATGAATAAATTGGTGAAACTCCAGAAAAAATGATCAAATGCTAGTTATAGCTTTATGCATTCTAGCACATAATTTTAAACTTATTTATTTACTTTTGACCTATTTTAAATTGGACTCATGTTTTTAAGTTGTACCATTTTCTCTAAATTACACAAAATACTATAAAGATTATATTTTCAGAAAAAATCCAAATTCCAATGATTTGTGCTCTTTTGGAATGAAGTGTGCATAATGTAAAGCAATTTGAAACAATTCAGATCAACGATCTTTAGTTCCCATAAAGAAACAACCCTACTTAGTCACACATAAAGTACAGTTATGATTTTTCAAATTGAAAAAAATGTCATATAAAAATTTTAGGAAAATTATATATACTTTAAAATCATTTTCAAGGTGCCTAGGAACTTTGCTCCAAATTGAAGTAAAAAACATTATAATACATTCCTAGTAGTGCTCTTTATTTGTGATCTAAGTTTATAAATAAACAAATAAGGTGAACAATTGAGAAAGTTGGTTCCCAGGAACTTCACTGTGACTTTATTTTTAAATGTTATTTGTGGTACGTTTTTCTTTATTCTGCATAAGTTTTCCTTCTCTTAGTTTATTTAAATTTGATAATGACTTGAAGTTTAATCTTTGTTTTTCCTTTAAAAGTGCTTTTCTAGGGAAAAAAGATGAGGAATAGAAGTCAATATTTCCAGTTACAACAGAAATTGCCACAAAATTGTAAACAGATCACAATTTTGGAATAATTTTAAAAGGTGCTTGAATTTAGAATATAAAGAAAATAACATGGGATTTATTATTCTAGATATTAAACATTTAAATACAAATAATGATGCTAGAACAGATACCGTCTTAAGATTAAGAAGTTGCTGAGTATGTTAACTCCCACACTTCTACCCATCTTGAATAAATGTAAAGTCAGAGTAGTGGAAGTGTACTTTGTCAAAAGCAAGGCATAAATGGCATAATCCATGATGCTCCCCCATGTAACTTTTAAAGATGATTTGTTTCTACTTTATGGCCTGACACTATTGGAAGATGTTTATACATTTCAAGTAGCTAACATAAAATGAGTCATTTTCCTTTCCCCTTTGTATCTATAAAATATGCGTTGGATCAGATTTCAAGTTTGCTTAAAACAGCTAAAGTTTAAGGGACTTGATTCAGAGGTAAACCATGAGTTCTGGTATATCCAATCCCTGCAAGTAGTGGAAATTTACATACATTGTTAGCTTTTGATTTTATGTCTAACATGAAAGAATCAATTCTCCTTGTTCTGTTTCCTATAGGTTTTAAGATAGGGAATACTGTGATCTCTGAAGTTAGGGAGTAGTATGGTGAAGGCATATTTTCATGAATGAAAGAAAGAGAGATATATGTGATAATGTTTCCTGCTTAAGTTTTATGGCAAATTGGGCAGGTTGTCTTTGCTTTCTTTTTCAAAAAACCTATTGGTTTGGTAAATTCATTTGAAAATTGTTCAGTTCTTTTGATTAGGTTAAAACCTTATCTCAAATCAATAGTAACTATTAATAAATCATTCGAGGCAGTAGTATCCATTCATATGGCAGCATACATAAGACAGACTAAAACGTAATGACAACAAATTAATGTTGTTCCCTTTGAGCAATCTCTTTATAAGGTGTTAATAATGCAAATTTTTCAAAGACCTTCTCTATAATGTGCCTTCATGTTCTATTACAAATTATTTTTGACTTAAAAATGTTTGCATTCAATTTCTTGCTTTTTCTTTTTAAAAGAGCTTTATAGATGCCTAATTTACATAAAATAAATTCAATCATTTAAAATGTACATCAGTTAATTTTACTGCACAATTTGCTAACACTCACTGAAATTGAGTTGTATAGTCATCTCCCCACACAAGTTTTAACAACATTTTCATTACCTCAGAGAAAAATCTCATACCTATTTGAAATTCGTCCCTATTTTTGTTCCTAGCCCCAGTCAACGTCTAACCTACTTCCTGCTGTTATAGATGTTCCCTTTTGGTACATTTTATATTGTAGAATCATATAATATGTGTCCTTGTGTCTTGTTTTTTTTTTTCACCATAATGTTTTTGAGATCCATTTATCAACAGACATATCAATAGTTGACTTCTTTTTATTGCTGAGTGGTACTCCATTGTATGGAAGGGTCTAAAGTTTTGTCTGTCCATTCATCAGTTGATAAGATTATGTATTTTTTGTGATTATGAATAATGGTAGTATCCATATTCTTTTTGAGAATATTAGTAATAGTAAATCTTTAAAAATTGAAGATATCTTTGAATTTGGGGACTAGAGCAAAGCCATTTGAAGCATATTTAATAAGGCAGACAAATAGAGTGCAAGTATTGTTTGCTATTAAAAGTAAAGTATGATTATAGGAGAGATCTATATGATCTGACTATTGTTTTGAGGCATTTTTAAAGAGCAACTGGCAACTTGTTTTGTGTAATGGCAGTCTCTTTACCATTTAGTAATTCTTTCAGTAGATGAAATCCAGTGTATTTTTTCAAAAAAGGAATCTGACTACTATTCAGTCATGTCTTGAGATATGTATTCCATTTTTTTCTAAGTTACATTCATAGAGCAAAGTTTAATTAGTCTGTAAGTTTCTTTGAGTAGTAACTCAGATAGATAATTTAAACAAATACTTAGGGTCCACTTTTGAAAAATAAATATCAGGAAATGAACGTAATATTAGTCAGATTGTCAATACATTACCTGTTAAGGCTTTGCTGCCATGGAGTTATTCTAAATATTGAAAGATCGTATATAATTTATTTCCTCTCTTTGCTGTGTATTTGTATACAGATATAATATTCAACCTTTATCTAATGTATAATATGTGTGTAGATCTACACTAGAATGTGTTATTAATATAATCCCATATAGTTATAAAACTAGTGAAATCATCTTGCCTTAGCTGTTCATTAATACTGGTTATTTGAAAATTCTAAGGTCTTTGATTAATAATTGTTAATTCCACAGAATTATTTGTTGGTCATAGACACAAAGTTGTTTGATGTCATTTATTTAGCCAGTCAATGTTGGGGAACCCATACTTATTTAAAAAATATTTCTGTCTCTTTACAAAGATGAAACATAAATCCATCAAACTACCTTAGAACTTTTAGACTTCCCTTCTTTTACATCTGTGTTTCTCATTATCCAGAAGTTATTCTGTCCCCTGTGTTAAATTACTTTATGTTGCAGCTTAAACGAACATGTCTCGCTTTCGTCTAGCATTTCAAATAGGGCAAAGACTGCTGTACAATTTCCAAACACAACTGTGCTAACAGAGATGAATTACTAGAGTTTATATAATTTGTATTAGGAATTCACAGACCTAGCAAAAGGGATTAGTACATTTTATTTCAGGGCAGGAGATGATCCTGTCATTAATGGTCGATACTTTCATCATCTTTTAAACCTGAGGAATTTCCTGGGTGACAAGAACGTAAGGACATATCAGAGATTCACAGCTGTGAGCTTTATCTGGACATGCACTGCTTTACTCACAGTATGTGGACTATGTCTCATCAAAACTGGATTAGGCTGTCAATCACGTCTTCCAATGTATATTGTATTATGATTTTTTGAAAATGTCACTGAGATCAGAGTAATTTCTTGGCTAATTGCATCTTGTCTCTTCTTAATACCATGCATTTAATGGTTTCATTACCTGACTTGACAATCACAGTGGCTGGTCCAATATTAAGGGCAGTTTTACTTCTTTTCCTTTTTGCACACACATACCCATACACACATCTAAGGAACATTTTTAAATAGGGAAGAAAGAAATATATTTCAGGCACTTTTATGTTTTATGAGATAAAATATATGTGTAAGATTCTTTGTTTTCCCTTTGGTTGAACATATACATAATAGTGGAAATTATTTCTCTATTTCCCAAAGCATACCCAATGCTTAATACAGCATTTTCCCTTTCTGTTGTGGAAATAGATTAAAGAAGATATTAACCTTTAAGAAACTGTCATTCATTACACACATTGCCTGTGCCTTTCTCTAGAGAATCTGTTCTAAACACAAAAATATTTGTGTTTCAGTATTACCTACTTAGCCATGAAAGATTCATTTGGATGAACATTAGATTTCATGAAATCCTACTTTGGTGCATGCAGCTGTCATACTACTTGTTAGCCATAGAAAAATAAGCAGTGGAAGTTTTAAAATACCTATAATAATGAGTTTCTCTGGAAAGATAATTATTAAAAGTCTCTCTAAACACATTCAAGCTTAGATTAAAATAAAACCGGGAAATATGTGGATGCATAATTGTCATGGAGTAATCTCTCACAAGTAAATTTTATAATTTATGAGTAGAAACAAAATCAGAACTTATGTTTTTGTTTTATTTGTAGCTCTTAAAGAGCATCTACAGAACAATAATGCAAAATCATGGTGTTTGGGGTTTAGGTAGGGGCCTATGGGGAAAGTGCTTCAAATAAAGGATTAAGAGACATTATTCTAATCACTGAGATGTAATAATTCCCAGTGGATCCTGTCGATACTCTATTTCAAACTAAAATGATGGTGGTGGTAGTTGGAGGATAAGTGTTAGTTCACAAGAGGTGCAGAAGTATTTTAGAGATGGATTTTGTTCAGCTGGTGCTTCTGACAACTCTCATGTCCATCAGTAATGGGGATGAAGCTATATACTTCTGGTGTCCTTTGATTTTCCCTTTTCACTGAAAACACTAATTGTGAGCTACAGGGCAGGGGATGTGGATGAAAGATGGGCAGATTTTGCCTGGCGTTCTTGGTAGGGGGCGGTAGCTGAAAGATGCATTCATGTTTGGATCTGACAGCAGCTGTGGTATCCAATTCAAATTCACTGTGGCAGGAAGAAATAGTGTGAATGCTAAAGTATCCAAGGTGTTTGTAAATACTCTGCTTTGCTAACCATTCAAATCTGGTTTGCATAGATTGCTGCAGTTGCTGGTATAAATGTAGAATGACATTTATAAAAAAATAATGTGCAACCGGTGATGAGTTTTCCTTCTAAATGTTTTTTAAAACAGTACTGCACAATTCATTGGTATTCATATAAAATAAAGAAAGAGTGATGATTAAAAAGCAGCTTCTGACTACTGTGTATTTCAGGGAAAAAATTAATTATGATTTCATCAAAAGCTTCTTGCTTGTGGGTTCAAGGATCACCTACATTTTAACTTCATGTAAATTTCAAAGTTAAGGAACTATCCATTTTGTCTTGCAAGAAAGGATTTGCTAAACTGGTTGAGAATTCCCCCCCCCCCCCACACCATTGAATAGGTAGTGAAATGTCAAAGGATTTTCCGAAATTAAAGCATCAGGAAGTTGAGTAATAGTTATTAGCATGTTCTCTTAAATAGATGACTTCTTCAGTGCATTGACCTCAGTGCCTCTCTAAATGAACTTTGAAATGATACATTCAATGCTTTTAAAATTACTGGATTGGAAATTTGTTCTTTTTAGGCACCCCCTGAAGGAGGAGTACCCTTTTGTATATTCTCCCAGATCCATTTTCTCAGTGTCTTCTGGAAGTCTCAGGTTTGTAGACAAAGTCAACAATAAAATGGATAAGGAAAAAGTAAGTTGGAATTCCATTACATGTTTTATAAAAGCAAGGAATAGTAAGAATTTGCTGGACAATTTAAAGAGGAGAAATGGAACAAGCATAGACACATTTTAGTTTTTATGTGGAAATGACAGTCACGCAACTGCCTTTGGGGGCCATGTTTACATTGGATTGTGTTCATTTTTAGCATATTTAGAGAGTGGTGGGCTTAGGCTTCAGTTATCTATAGTATTTCTTTTGTTTCATTTGAACGTCTATGACCCTTTGCAGAAAGTCTCCTGGACTAAGCCTGTGGCAATGCAGAACATCAGATTTTCCTGTTGAATAGCTTGGATCTTTTGTTTTATTCCCCCAGTTCACTTCAGGTCACCTTTGTTGCTTTGGCTTATAAACGAGACAGAAACCCCATTTTCGCCTGAAGAGTTCAAGGTGATATAGATGGCTAGGTGACTCTCAACTGTTTTTCATACTGTCTTCTGAATGGATAAATGTGTCATAATTAAAATATAGTTTATACTTTGGCATCAGAGAGGAAAAAATAAAATAATGCTATGTTGTCACCTGCCTGATAATGAACAAACACCAGAGATCAATGTGTTTGTTCCATTGGGAAAGATCACCAGTGACATTACTTGAGAGATGATAAGAAATGTTTTCATTAAGAAGAATTAAAGTCAGTCTCTTGCTATTTTTTTTTTTTAATTATAATTGACAACTTCAGGAATCATCAGTAGAGTCTTGAGCAGTGGCCACATCTAAGTGAAAGTTCCTTTAAGATAGAGATTCTCAGTATGGGCTTCAGTAGACTCAAAACCCTAATGGACCAGTGTGTAAACTCTGTGCAAATGTGCATTTGCCTGTGTCTGTGGTGTGAGGAGATACTCAGAGTGGCTGAAAAATAAGTTAAGAACTGCAGTAATGAAATGCCAAGATCCTTAGTGGGTAATTCACTATCAACAGTGAATTTATATGAAGCATAGTTATTGGTACCACAGTGAGTGAAGCAAAAATCATCAGGAGTCAAATTGTCTTTCAAATATACCTTAGGAAAGCACATTATATACCAGTATACTTTTGTTCAGAAAGTCCAAGCAGTCAGTTTTGTCTCTCCAGCTGAGCCTCAGATTTCCACATCTTCTTCTTGGTTGTCATAGAAGATAGTAGATGAAAACGCCTACACAATTTAGATTGTACTCTTTGTCTGTAAATGTTGGTTGTTCTCTTTTGTTGACTTCAAACAGGATAAAGTGTATTAATTATATGACTTTTACTGTATTTGATCATGCCAATAATATTTTAGGGTGGGTAGGCAGGTAATTAACTGTTCCCATTTCATAGATCAGGAAATTAAGGCTCAGAAACTTGACTGAATGAAACATCTTGGCTTTTAGATAGAAAATCTTATTTATTACCTTGACTCAAAGAGATTAATTATATTACTTCCTCTGGTTCCCTATAGTAAGTGGTAGAATAAAGGCTGGAATTTATTTCTCAATATGTGATTCAAGGATGTTTTCACTGGAAGAAGAGTTATGCTAACCAGAAAAAAAATGGTTAGTAAAGATACAAGTAGCAAAAATACTAGAATTGCAATATGATAATATATAATATTATATATTATATGTATCATATAATATTGTTATGATAATAGTCAATGTCATTGTAAAAAAAATTCTTTAACCTTTAGTGTGTTTTTCAGGTTTCTTTGAAAACACTAAATAAGATTAACTTTGTATATTCATCATGTTAATCCTGTCACTGGAATTTATTTTTTTTAAGGAAAGATGCATGCAGGCATGAAGGCAAGTAGGCAGGCAAGCAGGAAAAGAAAGGAAGAAGAAACATCTATATTTTTATTTAGCTGTTCACACTAGACGTCTTCCCCCAGACTTGGGACTAGAACCCAGCAGTCGGTGGCCTGAGCTCCTTTGGAGGTGTTTGACCTAACTGCTGCTCCACCAGGGTATGCCATTGCTGGAATTTTTATCTGTCTGGTCAGATGATATACATGATAAATCTATAAATGTGAGATATTATAAGATCAAATTTTATGAATGGTGTTATTGTCATGACTCTAACTACTATGACATTTAGTTTAGTTGCTGTGTACAACTGTGCTTCTCAGAAGGAAAAAGCATTGGGGAAAGCAGAAAATAGCAGAATGAAACAGGAAGTTTCTTCAAAATATGTTTGGTTCCTTAGTTAATCTAACTCTTCACCCAGTCTTTCACTCTTCAAGGTGTGTGAGAATCTCAGAGGGACTTGAGTATGTATATTTTGAACAATCAAATAAATAAAAAAATAAGCTCTAGCATTCTTCTGGGTTGTATCTTTTGGTTGATAACCAACAATTAATACTCTTGGGAGTTAATTCATTCATTTACTCATTCACTCATACTTTTAAGCATCTGTCATGTGCTTGGCACTGAGCTAGATGGACAATTCATTTACTAGCTCAAAGGACAGGGTTTCCGCTTCTGAAGTCTCCATTTATATTTGAAAATAGCATATTATGGAGACTGATAATTTATCTTAGTAGAGGTTTTTAGTATTTGGTAATTGATAGAGACATATTTAGGAAGTACTGTCTATGTTAGAATTAACAGTTTAACAATTGCCAATTTTTATCTCATATCAGTTTTTGTCTTTACTTATCTATATCTATCTTGTGTGAACTTCTGAGGAAAGAAGAGATATAGGAAGAAAGAAGTCAGAGAAGTGCCTGGTAGGTCAAGAATACTATGGCTTTTTTGTGTAGTCTTTTTTAGGTTATGTGGTAACTATGAGACCTGCTGCCATGACTTGCTATTGCTATATGAACTTTTTTGTTGAGCTGTATGAACTCAAAGATAGATTTTTATATTTAAAATCAACAGAGAATAAAATGTTCTGTTCCATGAATAGCATATATTTACTTGATACTATATGAAGCAAGGGAATCTCCTTGGTTAAATAGTAAGGCTAGCATGAATAAGCAGTTTTTTTCTGATATTTTTAGGGGCATCGCAGACAATTGTTAGTGATCTTCCCTTTACCATATGTGTATGTGTGTGTATGTGTGTGTGTGTGTGTATCTTTCTATTTTACTTAAAATGTAGTCTTTTATCTTTTCCAATAGTTTATACTGCATTGTCCCTTCAAAAGGTGCTTCTATCACTGCAACAAAGCATCAAATAATATGGGTGATTCATACTTCACAGACCTAGTGCTTAACCTCATGATTTATTCAGCCCTTGCATCTGATTTTCTCCTACTTCAGAACAATTTACCTGCTGGGATGCTGGTTTTTGGTCTTCTTTTTAAATCACTGTGTACTTTTGACTTGTCTGTTAAAAACCTTAGTTGTAGGTTGTACTCAGTGAGGCTACACTACTTTAGATTACTTTGGGAAAGTATCCCTACCATCTGGATTTGGCTTTGGTGTGCTCAGCACATACTCAGTTCTGATACCTTATTTCCAACTGCCTTTCCAATTCCTTCCAGTTTTGTTTATGCTTTACCATCAGATATTTTCATGTCTCTCAAATCTGACCAAAATAATTTGTGAAAATAAAGATTCTAGGGTCAAATGCTAGGACTGACTGCTGAATTGAAATTTCCAAGGTGTCCTTTTCTGGGATGATGAAAATTATCTTTATCTGTACTGTCCCATGTGATAGCCACTAACTACATGTAGGCATTTAAATTTCAAGTAACTAATATAAAAAATTCAGTTTCTTGGTTGTTCATCACATTCAAGTTTTCAAGTAGTTAATTTTTAATGTAGTTCCAAGTTTTTGGTTCCAAGAAAGTAACAAAATAGTCCTACTTTGTTCTTCACAGGTTTGAGAACCATGATGCTAGGTAGATTAATAATTTGCCATTGATCAGATCAATTTTTTTACTTAATTAAACAAATTAAAAATTATTTCTGCTTGAAAAATGGTCAAGTTCCCTCCAGAGCAAGCAGTTGCACATATGTCTTCTGATTCTGGTCCAAGGATAAAGGAAATAAAGATCTTAAAAGGATAAGTGGGTTGGTTGGTTGAAGAGAGTTAGCTACTCATGTGCTAAGACAGGAACTTGTGTAGTTAGAAAAATACTGATTTGAGCCAATGAGGATATGGTTGCATCTGCCTATGACTGGATTTTAGAAAGTGGGGCATAAAAACAAAAAGAAGAATAACTTTGTCACATAAGCTGTTGATGTTCAGATAAATAATATGGCAGAAAATGTTGGTAGAATATTTGCCTGACAGTATGTGTTTACACACACATCAAGATGCTCTATGATGTTTTGCTTAGCAGTGAAAAAAAAAAAAGATGCATAAACTTTTTTGTGTATGTTAATTAGGAAAAACACAAACCGCAGTAGGACAACTGGATTTTATCATAGGTACAAATTAGGTACTGTTACCAAATGAAAGATTGATGCTTTGAAAGTGCTGAGGTATGTGGTATATGTCTTGATTTGCAGCTGAAGATAGTGACCAGAATAGGAGACACAGAATGAAACAGTAAAAGTTAAACTGGAGATTATTGTTCCTATGAACCTCCAAAGTGATTTTTATAAGATAGATTCAATGTTTAAATGTTACTTTTTTTTGGATTGATGTTGCCATGTATGAAATCTGTTATAAGGTTTAAGGTTTAGGGCTAACTTATTTCTTCTGTGGAACAAAATGACACATCTGCAAAATGGAAATTGTATTTCTTACAATGTTTGGTATGCTACATGGGTCATTGTTTTCCCCACCTTCCTTGTAGCTAGCTAACTATGACTCAGCCAGTCTTTGGGTTTATCATAGGAAAAGATTTATTAAACAGAAAAAATAGATTTCTACCTGTATAGAGAATCCTAGGAACCAAACAAACTCCTGTAGAGAGAATCTCCGGAGTAAAAAAATGTCCAGATAAAAAGTGGGACCCATTTGCCATATGAATTATTTTCATCTTAGGCATGATATTTAGGTAATGTCTACTCTTTCACTTGGTTCTCATGAGATCAACATAACTACTAGTTCTGCAAATTGTAAAACCTCACAAGGGGATAAAATTATCCACATCACTTGTCAAGCAACATGGCAAGGAAACAGTTTTCAGATGTAAATGTTAACTTTCCTTTTCATCTGAGACATTTTCTTTCTGTATCCTTTATCACATTGCATGGCAATCTCTTAAAAATATAGAGGATGTGCCTATTTGAAAAGTGTTCCTGGCCACCATTTTGTTTATAAAGATTAACTGAATCACTAAGCTAACTTAAAGTACTTTACTTGCTCAAATTCAGTAAAATACTGTATAACCTGTCATAGAACAAAAAGACAAAATGACAAGTTCCAATGAAAAGTAAGTAGTCAGTTTCAAACAAAGATTGCACACTTTGCTAAAATTGTTAGACTGTAGTATAAACTAAACATTACAAGTTGCATTGTTCGTTTAATTAGAACTTTTTAATAATGGATCTTATTTTAGCAACATTGTAATTATCTTCTGAAATATTTAAATCTGTTTCTATTATATATAATACTTACCCTCTGTAGGATTACACTTGAAGATGATTGTAATTCTGGTGACAGAATTTCAAGTCACAATTTGTACCAGTACTTAAAGTGAATCAATCATTGTCAGCAATATGTATTCAGATTAGCCAGTAGGTTAGGCATAACATGTAACTTGTTTGTAAAGGTAATGATCCTGTAAAGTTAACTTTATTTTTGGAAGCAGTTGCTATGGTTAAAGAATATTCTTTGGAAATAGATGAACCTGAATAGATTTTAGACTCTACAAGTTAGTCTGGACTAGTTCTCACCCTATAATTCAGCTGCCCTATTATAGAATTCTATCTTTGAGTGTTATTGTGAGAAAAAAGATTATGCATATAAAGCAGTTAGCTTAGTACCTGGCACATAATATATGTTTAATGAATATTGTAATATTGTTTTTTAAAAAATAAATTGGTTGGAATTCTTAACTCTGGTTATATAGACCTTACTTTTCTTGAAGCTATACTTAAACATTTAAAAATATTTATTGTTTTTCTTTTATATGCACATTATTTGAAAAGTATTTACAGTATACAAGTATAAAAGATGAAGAGACCAGGAAAAGAAAAGGTGAAAAAGAATCATGGACTTATTTTCAGTGTTTCTTTAGATGCATATAGAATGATTTTTGCTGAAATGATTTTATATAGTTCTGCAACATATTTTTACAAGTTCAGTGAGTCTTCTTTGTTCATTCAACCACTATGTAGTATTTTGTATAGTAGTAATCATAAATTCCAAAACGTTTTACTCATTCTCCTAGTGAAAGACAACTAGGTTGCCTGCAGCTTTAGAGGATAGGTTTTTTATTTTCTAAACAATTTAGTTTTGGGGAGCTAAAATTGAAATCCTGATTTCTCTGAAATCATTTTATTTTTCCAGTGAATAAAATGCAATTATACCCTCTACAGGTTCAAAATGGCATAACTATTTTCTGCACATCTCAGGGAATAGCTGTATGAATTGGTATATGCTTATGGTCTGAGTGTTTGTGTTCTCGTCAAGTTCATGTAGAAACTTAACCTTCAAAGATGATGATATTAAAAGCTAGGGCTTGTGGGAAGTGATTAGATTGTGAGAGTGTGTTCTTGTGCTAAGGAGACCCCACAGAGCTCTCTTGTCCTTTCCATCAGACAAGGACTCAATGAGAAGACAGCTCTATGAACCAGGAAGAGGGCCCTCTCCAGAATTTGACCCTGCCAGTGCCCCGATCTTGGAACTTCCCAGTATCTAGAACTATGAGAAAGAAGTGTCTATTGTTTTTAAGCTTATCCAGTCTTTGGTATTTTATATAGCACCCCAAGCAGACTAACACAGTCTAATTACAAGCTTTCTGGAGATTTCTATGACCCTCTCTTGCTATAAAGACATAATTTATTAACAGAGAATATATTTTATAAAGACCTTTTTTTCCTTCTGTATTGCTTATCACCCTAAAAATAATGTGCTAACTACCATTTGTTGAATATTTACTATGTGTCAAGTTGTTTTTATGTCTTTGTGATACAGTTAAGAAACATGATGACCTACATTAAAAAAATTTAAACATTGACACAGGACTGAAAAACCTTCAGCTAATTCAGTAAGATAAGTAAGTAAAATGGTCAAATTAAAAACCTTCAGACAAGAACCCAATCATATCAGATCACAAGGATTTATATAGCACAATTAGATATACTTTAAGCCTTAATTGCATTTTTGTGGGCATACTCTAAAACCTCTGTCTTCTAATTACATCATGCTACTTCCCTGCTCCAAATTCTCCAGTGGCTTCCCAGTATGCTAAGAATAAAATCCAAGCTTGTCTTGATGTTTTCCACTGCCTGTTTGATTCGGCCACTGTTATGCAGGTATTCAAGTTCTGGTAGAGTAATGCCCTGCCTAGTAGATAGTCTGAGGAAATGATGAGAAGACACAGGTGGCAAGGACATGGCCTTTGTCATACTCATGACCAGGGGTTTCGATGGCAGTGGGTTGTATTTGTTTCTGGAAAGCTACCATGCCATCAGCAAGGAGGGGGGCTCTTTTAAAGGGGATAACAGCAGAGGTAAAGTAGTGTGTGGACAAGACTAGCCAAGTGGGCAAGAACAGAGAACAGCTAAGTAGGCAGGGACAGTAAAATTCCAGGGCAGGATATCTTGGGTACAGTTAGTGCAGGAGAAGGCAGTTATCATCACAAAAAGTCTGTTGCATTCAAGTCTGTGCTCAGTGCTGGCCAGGCGCCAAGCCCACTTTTAAGGTTGGGCAAGGGTCATGTGCTCATGCTACTCCAACAGCCACTCACCAACTTCCATTTACCACCCCATTTTCCTTTAGCCATTCTGGCCTTCATTGAAGTTCTGGCAATTTGAGAAACATCTGAGGGTTTGTGTTTGCTTCTCTCTGTCTGAAGGTTTTTTTCTGCAAATCTGTACAGGGCTTGTTTGCTCACTTCATTAAGGTCTCTGTTCAAATGTTGCCTCCTTTTCAGAGGCCTCAAGGCCATATCTGATCGTCCTATCCTTATCTCTTCACTCTGTTCCCTCCTCTCTTCACTCTGTTTCCCCAGACTGCTTTATTTTTCTTCCCAGCACTTCTCCCTTCTCTCATGTCATGGTATGGATTGTGTTTTGCTTGAATATCTGCTGATCGTTGGCCTCCCCCAGCGGAATGTAAGCTACCAAGGACAGGGATTTGTTTCTCTGTAGTTAAGGCATCTATGATAGAATCAGGTATGGAGTGAATACTCAGGACGTTTTGTAAAAGCTCAGCCTTTTTTGTCTTGTTCATTTCCTTATATATAGATGCCTGTTTTAAATATTAAATATTCAAATATATTATACATTTTTAAATTAAGTGATCACATGCCTTATCTTGGGTTATATGTATTGTTATGGATATTCCTTGGAAGCACATGATTTAGTAAACTATTTTGAATATTAAAATAGTTAAGTATGTTTATACCTTTATTATTTTTAATATTTACTAAAGGATCATTAACTGTTTATTGAATATTCAAGTATTGTTGAAATACCCTATTTCAAAAAAGTGCAAAACATAACTGCTAATTTTCACAAACTATACAGCTGTACTACCATCACCTAGAACAAGAAAAAGAATATTACTGGCGTCGAAGAAGCTACTCTTGTTCCTTTCTAGCTAGGATCTACTCTTCCATCAAGGGTACCATGACCTTTACTACTACTACATTAACTTAATCTATCTTCAAATACTTGTATTGTAATATGCATTTAAATTCTTTGTTCACAATATTTTCCCCTTGTTTAGTGTTGCCCTCCAAGGCCCTAGAACCTCTATAAAAAAGTTAAGTCCTTTAGCACCTCTCTCTCTCTTTAAACAGTTTTATAAGAGCAAAACTGCAAAGCCTTGTAGTAATTCTCAGTAGACACAGGAAATTTGAACAATGAGCTGAGAGTTGAATGCATTTGATCTATGAAATGTTTTGGGGTCTAAATACTTTGGGGAATAGCAACTTTTTGTGTGTTTCATTTTAAAGATAAATAATATTTAGTAGAATATTGAGCAAAATGATGAAATATATTGGTAATGGTAATATATTTAGAAAAACATATAGAGCCCAACAATGCACTTGAAAGAGAGGAAAATTACCTGAAAAACATAATTCGTGGTGTTATGTTCCTTCCAGGAAAGAGTAGAGGAAAACATAGGAGAAAACTATAATGAATTAATGTATTTAAAATACGGTAGCAAATTTCAAGAGCATTTTCATGGAAATTACAGTGTTGCTCAGAAGCATCCATTATAGGATTTTTAAAAAATAAAAAAAAATGTGTTGCTGATTCATTTATGATGGCTACTGCACAGATGGCATTAATATCATTTCATTCTTGAATCCTTTCTGTAAGCATCTTAATATAATTTTTAACGAAGATCAATTATTTTAGACCAAACATATGTTTTAAAAACCTATCACTTACCATGTAAATTTATATCATTTGTATCTTTAGTTATTGGGTGCTTCTGTGTTTGAATACACAGTTGTACTGTTTGGATACCATGCGTGGCGTTACAGTGAAAAAAAACCTGTCTTGCTAACAACAGCCTGTGTGTTTGTCATGTGCGGGTGGTAGCAGGGGCAGATGGTCTCAGTTTTGGTCATTTTCTATTTTTTTTAGGTTTACTCTTTAACATAACTCATTTGCACTTTTTAGTCAAGCACCTGCAGTGTTCAATTAAAGCAAATGTACCACGTGAAATGGGCAGTGTTTTTCAGTGAGATGATTTGAATGAAGAATAAAATAAAGTCTGAGAAGTGGTTCTTCCAGGTGGCTGAAAACAGGCCAGAGAGATCGTATGTCTTAGAGAACGTAGATATTCTTCTGTATCAGGATCACCTGGAGGACGTGTTAAAACACTGATTGCTGAACCCAGCCCACAGAAGGAGTTTCTGATTCAGTAGGTCTGAAGTTGCCCTTGAGAGAGTTTATATTTCTAGTCTAACAAGTTTCCAGGGGATGCTGCTGCTGCTGTTCCGAAATCAGAATTTGAGAACTGCTAGTCCAAAACCTAGATGGACATCCCTCAGAGAACTGTGGTCTGACCTCAGATAACCATTAATTTAGGTCCATTTTGAGGAGACTTAGGAATGTAGGAATGTTTTAAGAAATATTTCTGAACACTGGTTAATCGATTATGTCCTGATTCTTTGGTGGTTTAGTCCCTCAAAGCCTCTCCAAGCACCTTTCTGATGTGGATTTTCATGGGGCTAGGGTTGTGAGGGAGGTAGTTGGGATATAGTTTGGAAAAAAAAATTACCAAGTGAGTCTTACTCTGGCTCCTGTTTTAGAATCACTGGATGACCTCACCTAATTGCCTTAGGGGTAATATGTCAGAAAACTGCTTAATAATAGAGGACGTTTCTTTCAGCAACATTAATTATTTTAGACTAGATCAAATCACCCAACATTTACCAAGCAACTTCTCTGTGAAACGTGATGCTCACATGATGCTCAATTTTGGGAGTCTACTCTTTGGGAGGGAGATGTGTGAACCAGGAGAGAAAGTACAAGCTAGGGGAAAGAAGACCCCACCTAGGGTGCTCTATGGCAGTAGAAGGGCAATAGTGGGTGCTGTTAAGGAGTGCCTTTCCAAAGGAGAGAGGGGAGATGTCTCTGAGTATTCTCATAGGATCTGCAGGGATTTTCAAACTGCAAATTTCTTCCTGTTACAGGAAAACGGGTTCTTGGAAAATTTCTACCCACTTTGATAACTCTCTCGGTATAAAGGAAACCAAGTCATGTGTCCAGTGCTTGCTTGATTGGGCTATAGAAATATTGTTTATACATATGAATTAAGTATAAAATTGTGGATCACTTAGGATGCAAAAAAGACACTGGCATTAGAATATATGAAAAACAAAAATAGTCTCACCTTCGTAAGTCATTAGATGACAATGGGGCAAATTGTCCAAGTAAACACCAATTGTTAAGGTTTACCACTCCATAGGCAAGCCTTAAAATGACTGCATAAGCCCCCTTGCTTGACCTGGTCAGAATTCCTACAGCCCAAGTTCAACAAGTAGGGTCGAGTACCCAGTAGCTGGTTGTCAGAAAGACAACTATCGTATCTCAAGAGAAGACCCCAGTGACAGTAAACTGGGAATAAAAGTCCAGATAAATGGATCAGCTACCTGAAACAGACTTGAGCAGATGACTGTCAATCCCAAGTATAAGAAGATCTGTTTCTGCCATTGCTGGCCAGACAGACCAGCCAGTTCAAAACCCCAGTAAGGGTTGGGTTAGTCTTTGGGTATATGAATATCCTCACTCAAATCTTCAGAAGGGTCATCACATAAACTTTATCCAAATAAATTTTCTCTCCTGGGCTCTAGGACCCCCAGACTGTGGGAAACTGGATGCTGGAGATAGTGGGAAGTGGCCGTTATGAAGAGTGGCATTAACACAACTGATTATTACTGCTAGTGTTATATCCTTCCAGGAACTCTACACGTGATCAGATCAGGACCAGTTACAGAATAAAGGCAGAGGGCATACAAAATAAGAACCTGAATCTCTATCCCCAAAGTACGTAAGTGTACAAGCTCAAAGATAGGAGAGAGTATGTTTTATTTTTTTTAAAAATTGAATTTTCTGCTAGAGGCAGTGGATTTTAAACAAGAGGATTACATAATAAAATGTACATTTGTAAAGTTTATTCCATTCATGGCACTGAGGATATATATGGAGGGAGGAGAAGCTAAATACAGATTTTTTTTAAAGAAAGGTGGAAATAGAAATGAAGGTGAGCAGTCAGGCAGGCAGGAGGAGAGAAGAGGAAGAAGCATTTGTTGTTCAACTCTGTTCCACCCCAGCCCTAGGTCTTGAACCTGGGCTCTTGAGATGTGTGTGGACTGAGCCCGAGGCCATCAGTGTACACCTAAAGTACAGAATTTTGCACTAAATTTTGTTTCATAGCAAATAATCAATGGGATGGTTCCAGTGAATTTATAATGTAAACTTTGATCTATTGAAAGTATTAATCTAATTACCATATTTTAAATGTTATATGTGAGTAAACTTCCATATTTGAAACTCTTCATAGGTTTCATATTGCCTAGAAAGTGGTCTTTAATCTCTTTGATCACACCACTGTCAGTAAAGAAAAATGTTCAAAGAATTCCCCCAATAATAATACACACAAAGTATTAATATTTTAGGTGATTAAAAAAAACCCAAATATTAAAAGCAAAAATAAAATTAAATGTAATTCTTTCTAGTTATTCTTTCTAGTTGTAATTCTTTCTAGGCTCTAAAGGATCATTGGAGACCTAGTTCTATAGAAGAGAAAAGCAGCTCTTCAGCTTGATTTATAAGCCCCTTAATGAAGTGATGCATCTGCAGGCTCATCTCTTCATTGTTCAACAACCTCCAGTGTCTCTAAGGCAGTTCTACATGTTGTCCCAGTAGTTTCTCCCCACTACATCTCTGTTTGTGCGGAATTCTTTATATGGGTTGTTACTTTCCCATTGACTCTTCCCTTTCTTCTTATCCCCAGTGTCCCTTCTCCTACTGTGTGGACATTATCTGTGTGGGGGGGCTCTTTTCCTTCCCTTTACCAGGAGCTCCTTGAGGACAAGGATGCTCTCTGTCTTGACGGATGGAACTGTTCCACTTACAGAGGAACTGAGCAGAAACTTTGACACATCCCCAGCTACAACTTTAATCAGATGCAATTAGAAGATGTATTTGAAAGCATGGAAAGGATCAAATACACATCAGGGGTAATTATGTAAGTATATATATTTTTTTCTTGTCAACTATGTTTTTTTCTGCTAACTGGACAGTTTATAACATATGAAAAGGTATTTCTAGTAGTAATAGTAATAAATGCTAATAGTAATGCTTCATGAATAGGATTATCCTGCTAGATCCTTGAACTGTTTCTTGCCAAACAGTAGTTTAATTACTAGTTAATAATATATGTTATCTTCCTTTCAAGCAATAATTATAACAATATAATTCCTTATGTTTATATGATTTTGCTTTATTATTTTGCAAATGATTTAATCTAGAATATCTACTCCTAAATACACTTCTTGAAGGACCTGACATGGTAAAATTCTTTTCATCTAGGAGTCTTGGAGTTTCCTGATAGAGTAGTGGTTTGATCAGTCTCCTCTGAAGGAGCATAAGCCACATAACCTGGGCTCGAGTCCTGGGTCTGGCTGGGAAACAACTGGTGTGAACAACTAAATAAAAATAAAACAAAATGCTTCTTCCTCCTTTCTCTTTCTGCCTGTCTGCCTACATGCCTTCATTCCTCCCTGTACCTTAAAAAAAAAAAGAGAGAGAAAAAAAGATAGCCTCTAAAAATATCGTTTTGCAACAGAACAATCATGTTTAAATGAATTTTGGGACACAGTGAGTTAAACACTTAAACGTGCCTCCAACTGTGGGACTGTGAAATTCTTGACTTAGAGGGCTGTATAAATATGCTATATTTTCTAAACTCTTTTAATCATGGAAAATTTTCTTAAAGAAACATCTTATTGAGCTATGTAGTATCCATAAAACTTTGAGAAACTCTTATTTCCACCCAGATTTATGACTCTTAGAAGGCAAAACTGGTTAGGTACTTAATCTATTGAATTAGTACCACCTGTTAATATTGTATTACTGGCTTTTTAGCAATTCCCAAGAACATAGTCTTCAAGAAAGAAAAATTTTGATATATGAATGCAACTTTTAATCTAGTAGGTTTTCAATAAATATTTATTAAAGTTAATTTCAAGGAGTAAGTAGGTCAGGAAAGATAAGCCAAAGTAACAGAGACTAGGGACATTGTGCTACTCTACATATTTAAAGATGCTTTAATCTGATCTGAGGGCTGATGTGTGTGCTAAATTCCCAGAGTTGTCGTAGTCATAATGATACTGTCTAGAATCTCTCCAAGAATCTCAAGGAGCTTTTAGATTATACTGCTGACTATTTTTGGTTTGTACATGTTCAACAAATAATGTCATGAATGAGTCAGGAGAACAATTACCCATAAGATGTCTTTATGGGTGACCTTTCTTGTTACCATTATCTTCCCAAATGGGTAATGAGTTCTTAGAGAGAATAGCTCATGCCAAAAAGTGTTTAGACATTTCCTTATAGAATACCACAGCTACTTGCCAAGTTAAGTGCTCAACAAATGAATGAATGAATGAACAAATAAATTGCTTCATAGTAAAGAATTTCTAGGAAAGAAACTCTAAATACTTGGAATTTCCTGAGTAATAGGAGTGTCTTTTTTATTCATGGACATCTTGGATTTTACCTGATAACATACTAATAAGGTGTCTCCTGCATCCCCTAGGTAGCTTCCGAACAGTGGTTTGTCATGATGAGAAGATCAACCATATAATTACAGGGCTGGAACACCTTTTTTCAGTTGGGCTTCCTACCCTCAGGGGAGGAGAGAGAGTTGAAACTGAGTTTAATTATGTAACCAGTGATTCAGTCAATCATGCATGTATACATGCATACACGATATATATTATGCATACCCTAATAAAAGTTATGGACACCAAGGCTCAGTGGAGCTTCCTGGTTGGTGAACACATTGATGTGCCAGGTGGGTGATATGTGCTCATTTTACTGGGAGAGGCCATGGAAAGTTCTGTTTTTAGGACTCAACCAGGTCTCACGCTGTTGGTTCTTTTTTTAAAATTTGGATCATCTTGACCTATATTCTTTTTAACAAAATTGTAATCATCAGTGTAGAGGTTTTCTTAGTTCAGTTGGTCATTCTAGACAATCATTGAATCTGAAGAGTCATGGGACCCTCCGAATTTTCAGCCAGTTGATGAGAATTGTTGATGGTTGAGGGACCCCTGAAATATGACTTGTCTGAAGTAAAAAAGTTCATGGAGGAATGACCCCTTAACTGGTGGGATCTGTGCTAACTCCAGGTGACTGGTGCTCGGATGGAATTGCAATATACCAGTTGGTGTCAGAACATGAATCAACAAAAGAACACTGGTGTCCAGACTCCCAGAGGAGTCCTCTAACTTCTCTGTTCCTTTGGAACAGGGACATTGTCCTATTCCTGTTGCCATCATCCCACCCTGGCATCGTGCACAGTGTGTTACTTGTTCATACCCATCATGGTGATTGCTTAGTCCATGTGTATTGAATAAAGTTTAATTGCTCAAAGTGGTGATCTCATGACCAAGAACTAATAGAAACTCAAGTGAACATATACAGTTAAGCAAAAGAAAAAAGCTAACACTGCTAACAGGTTTTACATAGCTGGCTTTGGAGGTGATTAGAACCTAATTATATCCCACTTACTTTTTCTATTTAATATTTATGTCATGTGCACTTCTATTGTGATGTATATTCATACCCTAAGTAAGGGTCAGGATTGGAATTCAGTTCCCAATTTTCTAATCTGAGAAATACTCATTCAAATTTGTTAAGATTGGGGGTGTGAACTGAGTCTGGCACTGGGTCTTTTAGCCTCTGAAATGTACTGAAGTGTATGTCTCTGGAAGTTAAGCCTCAGGGAAGAGTTTCTACAGAGGCATCCATTGTAGCACCAAGTGTAAGTCTTCAGTACAGGATTCAAAGGGTGTCCTTAGCTTTTTCAGAAACTCCAGGGAGATTCCACAAGATAACAATATTCCTTGATTTGACTGTTTTCTAGGGGTGAATCATACATTAAAAATTCTGTTTGAATCTTAATAATCTTGCTTTGGGTTTCCTTTTTTTGTCTTGTTCTTTACCCTCTCCTTCATTATTTTCTCTTCCTCCTTCTTTTTCTCTTTTAACCATTTAAACTTTTCTTGATTCCATTTTATTTTTTCAGCTATTGTCTTTATCTGTCTGCACTCAAGATTGCTCCCCTTGGGTTCTCTGCACACGCATATCCCTTTTTTTGTTTCATAGAACTACTCCTCAATTTCCAGAAGTTATTAAAACCCTTTCAACAAAATTCATTTTTATATTTGTGGTTTGTCAATTATGAAAGAATATTGTTCAGTTTTGAAATTGGTATTTGTTTCACTGGCAAAAACCCAAAACCTGACCAGGTCAATACAATGCTCTTTATCTTTTGGCCTCCTTAACTGCACGGAAAACCTCAATACGGATCCAGAAGAAAAGCTTTTCCAGATAAATTATTCACGTTAAATTTATGTATGGTCTGATAAAAACACAGAGTAAGAAATACCTAATTATCACATATTTAAAATCATTTTGAACTTAATAAAGTGTTCACAGAGGATAGTATGTTTCTAAAATCATGAAAACTGTCTCTGTAGGTATCAGGAGAGGGAGTTTCACTGGGCACATGGCATTTGCAGATTCTGATTGGCACTTCCTTCTTTGTTGAAAAGAGAACCTAGCTCAGTTTGTAGCAAATATGACAATAGGCTGTGCAAATGTATGTCTAAAATGCAGCTCTGTGGGGGTTAAACATTCAAGCTTATATGAGAAAGCATCAGTTTCAGGTCAAAGTGCTGTTCTTAAATGATCAGTATAGAACAGAAAAAAGGCATTGAAGTGACCTTGCTGAGGGTCTAAAACTGCACCGAAGCCTTTTCTGCATGATTAAGTGAGCAGAATCTTAGATTAGCTAAAAGCAGTGCAGAAACATAATGAGTTCACTTATTTTGGAGCATTTAATAACAGTTATAGACAGTTATGTGATCAGGCGGAGTTATGACTTATTCATTCTTTCATTGCTATTAAAATTACTGCATTTGAGGTTTTTAAAGTCATTGAAATAAAAAAAGTCTGATTTATGTTAGGAGAATTTAGCTTGCCCTTTGGTCTCTCAGTTTTTAAATGATATAATTAGACTTTTTAAAGACCATTTTAAAAGCATTATTAGCATTTTGTATAGCGGAAAGTAAATGCATGTTTTGTGGATAGTTTAATTTTAAAAGGGATAATAATACTTGATTCAGACAGTGATATTCATAGATTATTAAGGAAAGATTTTTTTGTATGAAATTTTTCAAAAGGCAATTGTGTAATTTTGGTAATAGACTATACAGAATACATGTGGATTTTGCTGTGTGTACACACAGATATTCTCTTTCTAATGCACTCTCTAATTTCATTTTGAATGGGCATTAGAAAGACATGGAAATACAACACATCTCTCTCCCCATTTCAGAAAGCAAGGATGGGAAGAGAGAGTATCAGAGGATGTATTAACTCATGACCTTTAGCATATTTCCTCTGAAATTATGGAGCCATCTATCAGCCTTAGGTGTGTGTGTGGGAATCTTGCTTTAGTCAAAACAAAGATATTTGGAGGTTATTTGAATTAGCAGAAAACAGCAATTATTAATAAATCATTTTGGAAGAATATGGAAATTTCATGGAGACATCAACATTTTAATATGATTCTACTCTTAAGACTTTTCTTATACATTTCATTATATGCAAATACCATCCTCTATACAAATGGTTCCAAATTAGACATTGCTTCTAGTTTCAAATGGGTTATTGCACAATGCATAAAAGGAAGAGAGAAAACATCTCACCATAAAACTGTAATAAAGTGCTGATTTTAGTTGGCCACTGCAGTAGGATTATTCAATAGATACATCTTTGCCTATAAAATTAAGCTGACTGCGATCTCCTTAAATAACAACTATTTGTGGCATGTGTATGTTCTGTATACAGTTTGGCTATCTCTTCTGGAGGTTTAAATGCAGTGCACTGCAATTGAGGGACGGAATCTGAAAAGTACCTTACTAAGAAGTGAACACAAAACAGCCCTTTAAATAGCCAGCAATGTGAACTGAAGATAGTTTTACTTGTTTCAGTTAAAACATAACTAAGATGCTTTTCAGAATACACCTCTTAATATATGAGCACATACGCGTGCTTATTTGTCTTCCCTTCTTTTTGAATGTGCTTGAATTTAATAATTGAAATTTGCCTTCCACACGAGTAACCCCTTTACAGTGAGTCCTTAGCTAATCTGAAATAGCCAAGTGATTAGTCCTGTCTGTCCTAGTTTATTAATTGACAAGAAGATGTGTCACTCAGTTTATGGGAGGCACAGGTCAGGTTATTTGGGTGGCATTTGAGAGGGTCAGAAATGTGAAGCAGCAGGCTTTAGTGATTTCACACCCCAGGTGCTGTTTGAAGAAGCTGTTCTAAAAACACTCACCGTTTCCTGACAGTGGTGTTAGCATCTGCCTGGATCATTTCCAAAGGGACAAGGTGGACTGGAAACACAAAATGTATTAGTCCCACTGACGGTGGCCAGTATGCATGGGACAAGGGTTAGTGTGGCAGCTTCAAACTCATGCAGTGCAGATTTTTGTCCACTAGAGACTGATCTCTGCCCAGTAAACATGTTGCTTAAAGCTTCGTAGTTTAGACTTGAACTATGGTCTCAGAGGTGAGAGGGTAGCGTTTCATCCACTAAGCCATTTAGCCTTTTCCTTAGAAAGAAGATTGATTTAAAAAAGCTATTAACCTTCAGTGATTTATCTCATCTGATCATCTTCATTTTCTTCTGCTTATAATAAGACTATATTATATAGTCTTATTCTTCAGTTAATTCAATGAGACTATCTAAAAGGAAAATACATGAGAAATATAAAGAAAGCAGAGATAATAGAAAATTATCAGCAACACTGAAATGAAAATGTTAACAGGAAAAACAAAAGAAACTGAGCAAATGTTATCGCATATCTCAGAGATAAAATCCCATAAGACATAATGGTTCTGTGCAAGCTGCTTTAAAATTTTTCTGTATGTCACATTGATCCTAGGACCACATAACACACTAATGACATAGGCACTAACCCTTTTCTTTTCTAGTGAAAAGACAAAGGGGACAGGTTTCATTTTTTTGCGGTGACTGAAATATAAACTAAGCAACCGGTGGTAATTAATTCACATTGAGTATATGTTGAGGTGTCCAAGAAACAGCAATTTCCAAAGAAATTACATTAAAACATATTCTGTTCTGAGGCTGAAATAGACATTTTATCTATTTTTAGTGAAAAATGTGAAAAATGTGTTAAACAGTAGCCTATTCTGCTGCCTTATTCCGAATTCCTTTAAAGTGAACTAGAAACAAGTTGCTTCCCGTACTGAATCATGTTTGATTTATTGTATTATATTGATTGAGTTTCTACTTTAGAAAAAGTGTTACATTTTGTGAATAATGTGTTAGCATTAATGACTTTAGTTCATTCGCTATAACTTTATGACAGACACTAATTTGCATTTCTTCTGGAGTACCTGATAGTGAAAGGAGTTCTGGCATTTTAATTTTTTTTCATGTAAACTGCCAGGCTGAGCGAGGGTGGTGAATGTAAAAACATAGCATTAGGAAAGTATCTATTTTCAGGCACGTGAGCTCTTTTTGCACCCACCCCACTCTGCTCCATCTCTTGACACTCAAGCATGTACATTAAATGTCAGAATGAAGGCTTCTACTAGCATTTCAATATTTGATGAGACTAAGCAACAATAGACATAGGTGTCTGCCATTTTCTGTGCTTATTTAACACTCATGGTTGAAATTCCTTTGTTTTGGTTACTGTTAGTTTATTTAAGTTGGTGTTTGGGCAGGTGAGGATAACTCAACAGTAGCAAGTTCTGACAACTTGATTCTAAAGAAATCGAAGAAGCTGGGCTTGTCAAGATCTTGTTCTTTATTTCCTGAACTGGCCAGTATATCATGTAAGAAGATTTGAAGCTGGAGAAATAAAAGACTAGAAAAATATTGGTAGTAACAAAGTCACCTTTGTCTATGTTTTTTTAGCAAATGAAAGTGGTGATAATTTAATTGTCTGCTAGCTGATTTTATATCTCTTTCCTTAGTATTTTACAGTATCTGACTAGAGTTATATTTTCTCTAAATTTTCCATACAGTTCTAATTTCCTCACCTTGCTTTAGCTAAATACAAAGACATCTCCTAATTGCTTTTTGATATTTGTATTAACTCTGAGATTGGTTTTTACAAAATGCATTTTGATGGTGATTTTGAAAAGCAGTGTTCATTTTAAAAGGAAAGGGAAAAAGAAGAGTAAGTAATGATTTGTAAAACTCAAGTTGGTTTATCTTTGAGAAAAGGAAAAGGTTTTACTTTGAGGAAGGGAGAATAAGTAGGGGAATGACTGTTGGCCCTTACTCCTAGATTTTCTGAGGTTTAACTCAAGAAATAGGAGAGCATTCTGATGTCCTTATGCCTCTTATCTTGATTTCTTACTGTGCAGAATTCTGTCTTTTCTTTCCTATCCCAACCTCAAGACTATTGAAATATCTATGCTTATTGAATTCCCTGAGTGTGATTCTTTTCATGATGATATCAAAACCACAGTATTCCTGTGCCTTTTTTTAAATCAGGAAAAAGGAGTAGTTGAAGATTAAGAGACCAAAAAAGAAATGAGCAATTGCCCTAGATCTGTGAACTTTAAAAAACTCTGGGAAAATATTTGGCATAATAAAGCTCTTTTGGATTTAACTACTTATGAGAAAGTATCCTATCACAAAAACCTTTAAGTTTCACTTCGAATCCAGATTTTCTTAGAACATTTAAATTGTTCCCTAATACAGAAAAATTCAAATAACGAAAATGTCTTCATAATAGCAAATAAAATAATGATTAACTGGGCTTTACTGAGACATCCTAGAATGATATCCTATCCCAGATATGAAAAGATACATCATAATCAAAATATTAAAATACAGTAGAAGATAGTTAAAAAAAGTGTTGCATAAAACCAAAAAATTGAATCTCTCTTTTTACGCATTAATCAAAGGTTCAGGTCTTACAAGTCTCTGCTTGTAGATTACTACCCATTTAAAAATAAGATAGCCTCCAATGATGAGAGAGCCTATTCATTTTAAACTCTAAGAGGAACCAGCAATAAAGATAGAAAATTAAGATTTGAGGTTTACAGTGTCTCAAGTATATTTACCAAAACCTGCCTTGATCATCTGCTTAAATGAAATGGTGCCGACTCTGATGTAGATATTCTAATGGTTTTGGTATTTATATTACTCTTATCTGCTCTTTGCTACATACATAAGAGGAAATTTTGATTCTTCATGAAGTTCTGAATTCCTAGTCTTAGATCCGATCCCTTTGCCCTACTCATCCATTCCTCTTCAGGATCTCTGTTTCCCCACCATGTTTTCCTATGATTTTCCCTAGTCCTGAAAGGTAAATTCCCATATTAAGTGTCTACGACTATGCAGCATTCATGGTTTGCAAAGGACTGACTCTACTGGAGGGAAGGTGCTGAAAATATTTGTGAACCGAATTTTGACAAGTTATTAATTAAGCTGTTAGATTAGGTAATAGAAGATTTTTATGTTTGCCAAAAACTGTGGCAGGGTTACTTTTGGACTCTGAATACAGTATGCTACATGTTTTCTCCCCCTGCCTCCATCTAGGTGCTAGACACAGAAGGCTCCATTTTGCTGCCATGTAAATTTTTTTTTAACAGTTCTTGGCAGAAACATGATCCCAAGGGTCATACCTACCACTTATGCTAAACAGCCTTGAGCCAAATTCATCTGAGTAATAAATGGAGAGAGAACCTGTTTCTAGTCACTTTTTGTTTCCCTTTGAAAATCATCATGCACTTTTGAGAAGTCACGCAGGAAAAGGGTTAAATATAGGACCACAAAGAATAAAATATAAGGTAGTTTGATTTACTTGGTCTTTTAAAGGAGAATAATAAATGTATCATGTTTATTATGAACTGAAAAGATGAAAATAATATATCAAAAGACCCCCCCCTTTTTTTTTTTTTGTTGCTTTATCACATGTCTTGTTCTTACTTTGTCTTTGTTCATTTTAGCTGCTTTAACAAAATGCCAAAGACTTGGTGGATGATAAATAGCAGAAATGTTTTGTTCACAGTTATGAAGCTGAAATTCCAAGAGCAGGGTGCCATCAGCTTTGAGGATTAAGATTTCAAATTAGAATTTTAAGAGGATATAAACATTCAGACTATAACATATTGAAAGTTGTATTAACTTATTTCTAATCAATTGACACTTCTGTCATAGCACTTGCTACTTTTTAATAGTAATAGTAACTGGTATATTCTCTATGTTGAATCATCATTTTTGACCTTTGTTTTCATCTGGAATTCTTAAGGGTAACACATCTAATGTCTGATTCAGTCACTGAATTTGGGAGCCATTCAGACAAAAGAAGATATTAAATACCTACTATGTTCTAAATGTACTCTAATAAGTGATGCTCATTAAAGTCACAGAGGTGTCAAACCAATTTATACAGTGTAGTCTCTGGGCCAGTTAACACACCTTCTGGGCCATTCCTCTCTGCCTCTATAAAATCTGAGTTTTTTGTAGCCTCTTACAAGAAATTCAGAGCTATTATTTTCTTCCAACTTCCTTGTGAATTTCAGCTCTTATTTGAAGTTGTAACAGTTTGGAAGTCAGGTATAGTTTTCCTCAGAAGGCAGCAGGGTAGCGCCTATATTTTTAATAAGCATGTAATAGACATTTGTTAAGGAGTCTAGTTAACACTAGATGAGTAATTGACAAGGAGTCAAACATATACAGTACTATGCAGAGCAAAATCCACTCCATATAGAAAAGATACATCCTTGTAAGTTTTCCCTGTAACAGTTCCATCAGACTTGAGAGCTCTTCTTCCCAGTAAAATGACCAAAACTGACCCAGTTTACAGATTGGGTCCCACTTGATCTGTGCTAGTTGATTTTATGCCGATGTTTAACTCTCCTCTTATATTACAGTCCTCAATTTCCAGCTTCCAAAAAGGATGATTCTCAGGCTCTCATACTCATAATGCAAACTGGCCATGCTTGAAATGAAAGGTTATTGATGGAAATTAAGAATTGCTTATGACAGCACAAAAACGCATACTCAAAGACAGGTACAAATAAATGATGATATAAGAGCCTGGTGTTTACCAGAAACAGCTCTGCAAATATTACCTGTGGAAGTTTGTCACCTGGCCTTTTCATGTTCCTCTTTGAGGGACATGGAATGTGGACATTAGGTTATGAGAAGTAATAAAAAAGAAAACAAAACTGTAAACCAAATTAATTAAAAGTTTGTCTTTGACTATAAGTGGGACATGTGTTTGCACAGGATGAGTTTTTCTTTGTTACAAAGGTATCAGTGCAATATTCTGCTAGTGCTTGCAGTAGTCTCTCAGATAGAATGAGTTTGTGAGTGCTAAGCAAACAAATGAGATACACAGTTTTCAAATCTAGTGTTTAAACTCAGTCTATAAAAATAACCTGGTCAAAGTAATTTTTTCCTCAACAAAATAAAATAGAAGAATGTAACCATGTGGAAAGAATGGTTAGATCACCAATCAGAGGATTAAACATCAAGGCTTTTGGTGAAGTTCTAGCCTCTTTAAAAATATAGAATATGATACATTATATTTCTTTTAACTGATTCTTATCCAGTGAGAAATCTAGAGTTCAGGTGGTTTTTCTTCTTGTGTTTCTGTTTTACATCCTTTGGATCCCTTTGCCATGTTATTCCTCTTTTAGAGTGTTTTCCATCTTCTGCTTGCTTGGCTCAGTCTGAACCCTGTAATTTCTCCTCTTGTCTTCCTGTGATTACCTCTCACAGAACATGCACATCAACACACACACACACACACACACACACAGACACCCATCCCACAAACTACTATGTGACTTTAACCACCATTCATCTTGACTTTGTTCAACCCTGTTCCACTCTCTGCTTCAATTGTTATTTTTTACATATAATATTTATTGAAATAACAATGATTTGCAACACTATGTAGGTTTCAAGAGAGCAGTTTCACTCTTCATCAGATATGTGGTATCCCACCATACCGCCATCAGATTCTAATTACCCTCTACCTCTCTCTGTTGGATCCCCTCTGCACTTTGCTCTCATCCTGACTCCTTTCCTGCTCTGGTAACTTCAATTCTGTTGTCAAAGTTCAAAGGTTTGTTTTGTTTTGCTTTGTTTATTCATTAGTTTTGTTTCTTTATATTCCACCTATGAATGAAACCATTTGGTATATTCATCTTTCTCCTTCTCTAACCATAATCCCCTCTAATTCCACCCTTGTTGTCACAAATGGAAGATGTTATTTTTTTATAGCCAAGTAGTATTCCATTGTTTCTATATACCACATCTTCTTTACTCAATCACCTGTTCATTGGCACTTAGGTTGTCTTCATATCTTGCCTGTTGTACATAGTGCTACAGTGAACATAGGGATGCATATGTCTTTTTGAATTAATATTTTCATGTTCTTTGGATAGATACCAGAAGTAGACTTGCTAGATCATATGATAGCTCTATTTTTAACTTTTTGAGGAAAACATTCTGTTTTCTAAAGTGACTGGACCAATTTATATTCCCATAAATAGTATAAACATTGTTTAATAGGGTTCCTTTTGTCTCCACACTCTCACTAGCATTTGTTTCTAATTTTTTTGTTATAAGACATTATCATAGATGTGAGGTGGTATCTCTTGGTGATTTTCACTTGCATATCCCTAATAACAAGAGTGGTAGACCATCTTTTCTTGTGCCTGTTGGCCATTTGTATGTCTTCTTTAGAGACCTGTTTATTCAGATCTTCTGTCAATTTTAATTGGATTATTTGTTTTTCCATTGTTGAGTTTTATGAGTTCTTTATTTTGTATATTAAACCTTTGTCAGACGTATTGTGTGCAAATATCTTCTCCCTATTCAGTAGGATGTCTTTTTGTTTTGATGTGAGCTTCTTTCATAGTGCAGAAGCTTTTTAGTTTAATGTAATCCCATTTGTTTATTTTGAACTTTATTTCCCTTGACATTGGAGTCAAGGTCTCCAAGACATTCCTTAGGTCAGTGTTAAGGAGTGTTTTGATTATGTTTTCATCTATTTATTTTATGGTTTCAGGCTTACATCTTAATCTCAAATCCATTTTGTGGGGTGTGTGTGTGTGTGTGTGTGTGTGTGTGTGTGTGTGTGTGGTGTTAGGTAGTGATCTAGTTTCAACCATTTGCATGTGGCTGTCAAGTTTTCTCAGTAACATTTATTAAAGAGATTGTCATTGCCTATTATGTGCCTTTGGCTCCTTGTTCTAAATAAAATGTCAATACATGTGTGAGTTTATTTCTGAACTCTTAATTCTTTTCTATTGCTATATTTGTCTTTTTATTTTAATACCAAGCTGATTTGATTACTACTTCTTTGTGGTGTACTTTAAAGTAAGGGAGCATGGCACCTCTATTTTTGTTTTGTTTTCTCAGGATTGTTTCAACTTAGTGGTGTCTCCTAAAGTTCCAAATAAATTTTATGACTTTTTTTCTATCTCTGCAAAGGATGTCCTTTGGATTTTGATGGGGATTGTGTTAAATCTGTATATTGCTTTATAGTATAATCATATTAACAATACTAACTCTTCTAGTCTATGAACATGGAATATCTTTCTGTTTCTTTGTGTGTTTTTTCTATTTCTTTTAACAATGTCTTGTAGTTTTCACAGTACAGGTCTTTAGATTCTTTGGGTAAGTTTATTCCAAGGTGTTTTATTCTTTCTGATGCATTTGTACATGGGGTTACTTTCCTGATTTCTCTTTCTGCAAATTCATTATGTGCATAAAGAAATGAAACAGATTATTCAATATTAATTTTGTAGCCTGCCGATTTGCTGTTTGTTTATTGTTTCTAGCAGCTGTTTACTAGAGTCTTTGGGGTTCTTTCTGTATATTACTATGTCATCCACAAATAGTAATAGTTAATTTTTCCTTTTCAATTTGTATATATTTTATATTCTTTTCTTGCTAACTGTCCTGGCCAGGACTTCCAACATTATATACTAAGTAGTAGTAGGGAGAGTAGACGTCCATGCCTAGTTCCTACTCTTAGAGGAAGAGCTTTTCCCCATTGAGTATGATTGACTGGGGTTTGTCATCAATAGTCTTCATTGTGGTGAAGAATGTTACACCTATGCCAGTTTGGAAGAGATTTTTTTTAGCAAAAAGGTGTTGAATCTTATCAAATACTTTTTTTCTGAATCTATTGATGATCACATGTTGTTTTCCTTTTGTTGATGTAATGTATCATACTGATTTGAATATGATGAACCATCCTTGCATCCGTGGAATCAAATCCACTTGATCATAGCATATGATTCTTTTAATGAGTTGTTGAATTTGGTTTACTAGTTTTTTGTGAGGTCTGCATCAATATTTATCAATGATATTAATCCAGAATATTTTTTTTTTGGTGATGGCTTTGTCTGGTTTTAGAATCAGAGTAATGTTGGCATCATCAAAAGTGGTTCAACTTTTTTTTTTGGAGCAGTTTGAGAAGGGTTGGTATTAATTCTAATTCGAATGTTTGGTAGAATTCACTAGTGAAACTGTTCCAGTGCTTTTGTTTTGGGGGGGTTTCTTTTGGGAGATTTAAAATTACTGTTTCAGTTTCTTTACTTGTGATCATTCTATTCAGGATTTCTGTTTCTTTCTGATTTAGACTTGGAATGTTCTTTGTTTCCAGGAACTTGTGCATTTATTCTGGTTATCCAAGTTTTTGCCATAGCTCAGTATTCTCTTATGATCCTCCATATTGCTGTAATATCAGTTGTAATTTCTCCTTTCACTGCTGATTTTATTCATGTTTTCTTTCTCCAATTTGTAATTCTGGTTAGTAGTTTGTCTATTTTGTTTAACTTTCGAAGAACCAGCTCTTGGTTTCATTGATTGTTTCGAATAGTCTTTTTGATATCTATTTCATTGATTTCTGCTCTAAGTTTATAGTTTTATTATTTTCTTCCTTCTAGCTTTTGGTTTCAGTTTTTTCTTTTTTTCTAGTTCCTTTAGGTGAGTACTTAGGTTTTATGTCTGTGAGTCTTGTTGTTTTCTGAGGTAGGATGGCATTGCTGTACATTTCCTACCTAGTACATATTTTGCTGCAACATAGTTTCTGGTAAGTGTGTCTTCATTTTCATTTGAATCCATGTGGTTTTTAATTTCACACTTAATTTCATTAGTGACCCAATAATTCTTCAATAATATGTATTTCTTCATGTTTTTTATTTTTAATTTTCTCTCTTCTACCTCATTTCTTTCTGCATTTATGTCCTCCAAATCAGTGCCCCTGTCTGTTATGTATTCAGTTTTACTTACTTAACTTACTTTGGTATTCTTGATCTCATTTTTTGTATTCTTCACTTCTCGAATGTGTTAATATCTTTTTTAAAACTTCATGCTCTGTTTTATGTTCATTAATTTAATTTTTGAGCATGTCGATTTGCTTTGCTGATGCGTTTTTACACTTTTTCATCTGATTTCTGAGCTTGCTTTTTATCTATTTGTATTTCTTTATGATTGGTATTTTTATTTCTTTATCTACTAAAAGGATATAATTCTCCATGTCTTTGAAACTGGTTTCTGATGAGGTGTCAGCTCCTTGTGATGCCAGAATACTTTGAAATTTTGAAGTATTTTGAGCTCTATTTTTTTCCCCATGGGATACTTGGAGCTAAGCTTATTATTGTTTGTTTTATTGGCAGGTAGCACTGTTTTTTTGTTTCTTTTTATGTTTTTGTTTCTTGCAGGTAATGTTTCAAGGATCTGTTGAGTCAGGGACGTGGCGGATTGCTGCTGGTGTGTAGGGGTGCTAGGGTGTGGTGGTCGCTGTTGTGGTTGTCCATAGTGGGTGGGGGAACCTGTTCATGTGAGTTTCAACAGTGTCAATCTTCTTCTCAGGCCTCCCAGACCTAGGTTCATGAATCTATCTGCTGTTGTGTTGCAGATCCTCTCAGTGGAGCACACGTTTCAAGGGGTGGGCTAGGAGAGTGCAATAGTCTTGGTGCTTCTTTTTGGGTTGTGAATATATACTAATGACTGGTTCCTCCTCTTGGAGTTCACTGAAGCCTAATGTAGTGCCACTAGCAACCTTCACTCTTCCCTCATGATACCTTTGGCTGGCCAGCTGCCTTTTTGGTTGCTTTTACTGACTGCTTTTTTGCTGCTGCTGCTTCTGCAGTAGAGACAGCAGCCACTGCTGCTCCACTGCAGCTGCCATCCATGTCCCTCCAGACCGACTTTTATACAGTAAGGTGCTCAATTCATCTTCCCCTCAATGCACTCTGTTGTTTCTGAGTTGCTGTGGTATTGTGGGCCTCCCTGCTGGTGTAACTTTTGCTGACAAGATTTAGTTGCATCCCTTAGATGCAAAACAGTAAATTACCTCAGACCCTTCTTTTTCTGGAAAAAACCCTCTAATATTTTTTAAATTAATAATTACGTGACAAGATTCAGAAAAATGTCAAAAATATAACATTAAAAGATACCACTTATTGGATTGTTTATGTATGAAAAACTGATTTGTAGGGATCTAAATAGTTAAATCATATGAATCTGGACTTTAGTTTCCTCAGCTATAAAATGAAAGGGTTGAACTTGATGGTGATTTCTTTGAACTTCTTTTTATTCTTGATTCCTTGTAATATCTTAGTTTTTAGTTTTTTCAGTGTGAAATGCTTATACTAGTCAATAGCAATTCACCATTTTGTTTACTTACGTGCTTAATAAATGAAAATTTGACTTTTTAACATTAACTTCATTAGAAACAGTTATATGAGTTTGCAAGATAGGACCTTCTGACTTCTGACTTGGAAGTGGTTCTTAATTTTAAATAATTTGTTTCACATGAGAGGTTATTTAAATATATTTCATAAGTATCTAGATTGGCATGTCTCTAAGATGATTTATGGTCAGTTATTTGGAAAAGAATGCAGCATGTCCTTTGCCATTACTATAGGTGTAAAGGAAATGTGGGGCTATAAAACATTTGGTTATTGCTGAGGTTTTGACAACCTTTTTGTGTGATTGGTATTGTCTTTAAAAGACAAAAATTTAAAATGAAAAGGGCAAGAGTAACATAATATTGAGGGTTTATTTCACAATCTCTTTACAAACTTTTAACTAGTTGCAGTGGACTAGTTTTTCTTGTGATGGGTACTTTTCTTTCCTCTTTTCTCTGACTTTTCCTGTTTTGAAAATAAAGAATTCTGAATAAGTACAAGAATGTTTATGACTCTAGCAAAAATGATTTTGGAACTAGTTAGAGAGAAGGCAATTTTTTATTTCTTGACATGTTCTTATTTATAATATTTTGAAAAAACAAGTTTATAATTCCTTGTTTTTTTTTAATTGGTAATTTAACAAACAGTTTAAAAGTGACTGCTCTACATCTTGTTAATGTTTAAATCTTACAGATTTTCCACATGGAAATGAATTGATTTTTTTTCCTCATTGATGTACCTGAACTTTATTATGTATAAATTAATCTCTCTTTCTCTATAGTTGAAGCCTATTCTATTTTAAGGGTTTTTTTTTTTTTTAATTTATGTTTTTTGTCAACAGTTTAGGTAAATTCATTTGCCTATTATATTGAGAAAATCCTTATATTTTTTGGTATATATACTGGTATACACAGAAGTTAGAAAAAATGTTTGCTGTAACAAATAATATTCTCATAATAAGGTACCTAAAGGTACTAGGGTATTTCTGAACAAATGATTGTAATTATCAGCATTTACTGTTTACTTCCTACAGAAGTTACTACATATTCCACATTCCCAGCTTTATACATTCAAAAAAGAGGGCTATGTGGAACTGATAAGGTTAGGGAGGAGTATTCAACCGTATCTGAGGAAAATCTTAAAAAAATCATTGACTTTGCCACTAGAGCTGTGTTAAAGTTAATATTTTTAGACCATAGATATTTGCAAAAATTATTCTAAAAGTCCTTGTCATGTGAGGTCATATCCCTTCAGTGTCATCAGAAATTCTGATTCATATTAGCTGGAATTCTCAGGGCTAAATAAATCAAAGTGGATGATAGGTATCAGGGAGATTTTGTGTTCAATTAAAATACTTCTTAGTGCTAGGATAATGAATTTGATAGTTATCTTTTGTTTTAAAATTATAGCAACAGTATTTTATTATTTAGAAAAATCAAACTATAGAAGTTTATAAAGTAAAAACCTGATGTTTTCTGAGTGATAAAAATAACCCAAAACAAATGAAAAACAAAACTTGACATTTTATAAATCAACAACCAGCATTAACCAGCACTGTTTTTTTCCTTTTTAAACAAAAATGGGATTAGTATATATTTATTGTTGTATAACTTGCTTTGATTTTCTTATGAAGAGATCATTGATATCTTTCCAAGACTTGTGTATGTGTACCCAAATATGTGTGTACGTCTGTATCTATTATGTATCTATATGTATATATACATATAGATATATCTATATTTTATACATAAATGTGTATATCTATATATGTCATACATATGTCATAGCATATGAATACATTTTTTCTATAGAAGGCTATTTAGGCTATTTCTCATTTGGGACCTTTACCCACTATAATAAATATTCTTGCTCTTATAGCTTAATGATTTCATGATGCTATTTCTGAAGACTTGTTTACCAGAACCAGGATTATTAGATTTACTTAAATCTTTACAGATGCTCCTATAGACAAACTCTACAAAGCCTTTTGATTATAAAATTTTGCTCTCCTGTGCATATTGAAAAATCTGTAGTGGAGACTGAGTGGACCTGAGATAGACTTGGTCTTCAAAACAAAAAGTCTTCACATTTTTGCTCATTAGGTTTAACTACCTCACAATCAATGGTCAACTTTGTGAACAAAGGCAGTATATAACTGTGGAAATGAAAACCTCTGAATCACTTATGCAAGTTTAATTTGACTTTATGAATATTTTTTTAGCATCATTTAAAAGGAAGCTATAAATGATCTTCTTCCTTGAATATAATCTTTCTCTTAAGGAAAGTAATACACACCTCACAGATTGGCTATGTTACTTCCTGCTACCATTCTTGATTTATATCAGTGCCATTCTACATTTTTATCCTCTGTAGAATACTTTGTGAGTTAATAAATTTGCATCAGCACATCTATATGCTTACCACAGATAGTGGACACACTGCCCCAAGGCAATTGGGCACAAATAAACCATGGAGAAATTACAAAATTTAGGATGAAACAGTATTACTGAGAACAAAACCTATTCTTTTATACTTATCACTAGTTTCTGAGCTGATTTTGTTGCTTCAAATCTAGCTATTCAGGAGTACAAAAATTGTTTTTTATGCTTTTCTTTCCTATGCTTTAGATCAAAGAGACTATGTGTTCTATTGCTTCACTCATTGCTCTAATATAAATAGAGCTGTAAAATCTAAGAGAGATGAGAATTTGTTTAATACTGACAGTAGCTATGATTTTGTCATTGGGGTCCTGAGAATTGGAAGATTTCAAATTTCAATGGATCAGGATTTTTGGATCAAAATAAGAGTTGGCAGACTTTCATATCCATCTTGGGGTAAATTGTTTAATGCATGGATGACTTTGTCCTAAATTCCCAAGGATGCCAACGATTGACACTCCTGAGATCCATGGACACTCATAAGAACTGTTTCTCATGTTATCTAGTTGTTCACTTTAGATGTTTCAGTGAATTCATTTTCAACACATGCAAAATTAAGACTTCGAGTTTCTGTGGAAAAGTGTTAACAAGTAAATTGTTTCCTGTACTCCCCCTTGCCACTCCATATCATGATCCCAGATTAAAAATTTGTCAGGTTCTAGTAGGGGCAATCAGGTCCCCAATTTCATTACTGTGCTAAATTGTAGAAAATCTATCAAGTGATCTAAAGTGACTCTTCACTGATAATATGTTTTTAATCTGGTTCTACTTTCAGATTGAATTAGAGAACTTCAATAATAGTAATCACTTTATTTCTACATCCCCAAGTGTAAGGAGCCAACTCTCTTGTCAGTCTATTGCAATAGTTTTCAGACTTCTCTCTCTTCCTTTATGCAGTCTTTACCATTGCTAATCGTTCTTTATACCAAATTAGTTGCTTATGTTACTCCCTTCTATCAATGATCTTCTTTTGTCTATGGAATGCATTTCAAACTGTGGTTATGACAAAGAAATCCTACACTGTCTCTGTGATCTCAGCTCTCTTCCATCTCTTTCGTTCAAAATATTCCTTTGCCTCATAATCATAGTCGTAAGAGATAGCTCTGCATTTTCCAGAACTCTCCAGTATTTGTAATCTCTTCTATCTAAATACTTTTTGTCTGTTTACCTTTCTTTATCATACAACTACCTTGGGGACTTGGTCACTCAGGTTTTTATGCCCCATTTTATGCGTTTTGATTCTAACAACCGTAATATCTCTTTATATACATTTGTTTAGATATTTGTCTTACATTTCTAGTAAGTGCTTGATTGAAAGAGATGAGGGTCTTCATTTTTATATCAATCACTGTATCTAGTATAGATTAGACAATGACTTGTTGGCTTAATATTAATATTCCATTACAACCAAAGGGAAATAAAATCTAGTATCAAGAAATAGGAGTTGTGTGTATGTGCGCTTGCTTTTTTCCTTTGCCTTACTCCAAAAAGAATTCCAGCCAATTTAAAACTCTGCACATTCTAACAGAATGATACATAAATATAGGTGAAAATTAGGACAAAATAAATTAGGAGCAATTGTAGAATTATGTTTAGAAATTTGAGTCTATCTTGAATTTATCCATAACAAATATACCCTTAGTTACACTCTTAGGAAGAGCAAGACACAGATTTATTCTTCAAAGAGCAACCTGTGATTTATAAGGCAATTATGAGTTTAATAAAGAAGCTATACATATAAATTAGATAGTATTTTCTAAGAGGAAGGAAAGTAAATAGGAAAGAAGGCAGGCAGGCAGAAGATAAGAAGTAAGAGAGGAGGATGAATCATTTATTTATTTAGTTGTTCATTTTAGTTGTGCACCCTAGTCCTAGTCTGCAAATCTGGGTCCTTGGGCTGTAGGTGGACTGCTCTCCAGGAATGGGCTTATTAACACCTTAGCCACTAGGGCACACCCTGATAAATTGGGTGTGTCCCTCAATGAAATCAAATATATTGTACACATGAAGTTATATTCCTGAAGTTAAATTTGTCTCACTTCCATTTATCTTAGAATGATGACATCTCATTGATATTGCTTAGGTCTTGTGAATATACCTGAGTTATCATTGGGTATTAAACTATATTCTTACTATATAAAGGGTTCTTAGAATTCTTTAGCATAATAATTTGAAATTTCTCTTTTGGACACTGCCATCAGATACAGCATGAAAGACTAATTAGATATGTATTAATTCAAAGAAAATGTTTTTATTTGAATAGGGGAAAAACAATGAAAGTTTGATTTGCTTTTCTTTGAAACAGTTTTAGCTATTTACCCATGCTGCTTCATTGTGTTTGGAAGACAGTTATGACTTAAGAACTTGGAAACTTCAAAGAAGCTGGGAGATAAACTGTGGAATTTGAAGTGGTATCTAAGGATGAAAGTGAAGAGATTATTATCAAACAGAGATTACTGAATTTTACATTTATAAAACTCCAGAGATATTATCAGATCTAAATAATTGTGCTTCAATAATTGGAAGAACATTTAACATATTTAATGTGCAAATATTAGAGAAAAAATGAAGTATTTAAATTCTAGGTATAACCTTTAATTACATTCTATACACTTAACTAAGTTATCATATGTTCAAGAACTTCAAGAGTAGTTAAAATTTACCATGATCAGTGGTTATCTGATTTGCATATATCCTTTTAGAATACTGTTAATATGATTGATTCCCAGTTAGAGTATTTGTGTATACACACACACACAGACACATAGGCATATATAATATAAAATGAGTGTATGAGAGCTGATTTCAGAAGAGATTATCACCTACGTTTATTCAGTTCTTATAGTTCAGAATTGAAAGGAGGTATAAAATTAAGTGACACTTTTATAAAAAGCTCTACTTAAATTTAAGGTACTAGTATTTTAAGAACCTATGTTCCTTTGGATGTATCATTAAACCTATTTCTTTTTTGAGAGCTAAGACTGTCTTTTTAATACATATCCCAATTTCAGCTTAAACAGTGAAAATCCCTGATGAGACCTGTTCATCAGGCAATCATCAGAGTTACATCTTTCAAGAAAAATGTGTTTTTTCTTTATGCATTTTGAATTATAGAACTTTCATATTCACTCAGCTGTGGAAAAGGAAAATGGGAAACATATGACCAATTTATTTGCAATTTATTTCAACTTTGTGAACAAAAGAAGGTTTTAAATTAGGAGTTTTCAAGCAAACTCCACCTACAAAATTCTTTAGTAGGTTATAAAGCTGAGATTTCCTCCAGTGAACTCTAACAAGGCTGTCAGTTTTCAGGTGTAGATAATAACCTACCTCCTTTCTCCCAGTATCTTCCTGTACTTGTCACCTCTCTTTATATGCACCAGAGATGAGGAGGAGAGATGAGTTTGTTGAAGTAAGAGTCTGGAGATGGGAAGGAGGAAGTCAATTTCCTACTGAATTCTTAGGATTGATTTTGAATGCAGTGAAGAGTGTTAGTTAATAACTGAAGTTCCCATTTAGTAGCAATCTGTTCTCAGAGCAGCATTTGGAGCCCAAGCAAGTTTAGAATGCTATTGTGGAGACCTTTTCTTCTGCCTGTTTATGATACTCTGGAGGATGAGATTTTTCTGTGAGAATTTAGTTTTGGCTATTGACTTTCTCACGTTGGTTGACAGCAGTCGTCATGCTTTCTTGAAATCTTTGAAGGCAGTACATGTGGGCTTGTGGGGGCAGAGTATGCTGAGAGATGGGGAGTAGCAAAACAGACTGATTGGAGCTCCAGAGAGCCTTGGGAGGCAGCATTCTGGTTAATTCTAGAAGTCACTGTGAGATACTTTGGTAGGAGATTCAGTGCAGGTGAGAGATTAAGACCTCTGTATTATATGGGTAGATGCATTTGACCCTATCAAGTCTCTGAGCTACGAAAGTACAAGAAATATTTTCTTTCCCATTAAAAATAATTGAGTAATTAATAGTGCAAAAGTATGTGTGTTTGTTTGTAGAGTTGATTCTCATTTTTTGAAGATTCTGTATTCGTGTAGCTATCTACAAAATGTATTTGTAATTTCAAAATCAATAATTTGTGACATTTTCTCAACCGTTTTCAAACATATGCAGAGCAGCAAAAGTTTGAGTCTCCTATGTGCATGTTCCTATGTGCGATCCAACAAGGTGATGTTCTGCTCTTCTTGTTTCAGTTCTCTGTATGTTAACATGTGTCCTTTCTGTGGTCTATTTAGTACCATGTCTTTCATATTTTTATGTATTTTTGGGTAGTTTCATTGTTTTAAATGGTCTCAATGTAGGGCTGAAATGCTGTATAGTGTTCCTAATTACAAGGCTGTTATATGCTATGCAGAGAAATATATATATATATATATATATATATATATATATATATATATATGATTAAGGATGTTTTGGTTAGGAGCTCAATATTATAAATCAACAATATATTAAATACTATCTTTAAGTATAAACACATAAAATAATGTTATATATTGATGGGTTGGTAAAAATATTGTGATTAGGGGCTTCCAGAAACTAAACTCTGTGTATGCCCCAGGTACAATTGTTCAGTATTTGCTAATTCAGCATTTATAGTGACTTTAATGAAAATGCTATCTCAAATAATGAGAATTTACTGTGTAGATATGTATACCTTTAAATAGGCTTGAAACATTTAGGCTTTTATACTTTTGTCTCACCAGAAGTGAGCTGCCCTGGGAAGGGAATGACCTTAAGTGAGGTGATTTTGTAACTGAGGCATACCTTAAAGGTTGTGCTAACCACAATATCTGCAGTTTGGTAGCAAATTCTGCCTTCAAGGGGCATCTGGATGTTATTTTTCTGTGTCTATCACACTGGAAAAACAAATATGAGAATTTTCTGAGCTAACCTTTGAGCATTATGTTTATGTTAGTAGAAAAGAGGGTTAAAGATCAACCTCCTGGCATTTATGGGTTGACAACAGAAGAAAAAATTAAGGTGCTTGAGAAGGAAAAAGCAGAAGAAAAAGGGTCTCTATTCTGATTATTTATAGTATTCATTTATAATTTAATTGTAATATATTTTAATTTTATTTTACAATATATTTTAATTATAATATTTGTAATGAAATAAAATGTTTTAGACTGAATTAATATGCATTATCAAATGGAAATCATTCCATTCAGCATAGGATTAACTTTATCAAGAATGTAAATATGTAAATCATAATTTTTCTACAACATGGCTCTTTCAATCGCTAAATTAAAATTCTTTAAGAGTCAGTAAGAAGCTAAGCTGAGCAAACAGAAAAAGTCCTCATTCTGGTATTCCTCATTATTTTTGTTGCCCTGAATTCTTTTTCTTTGTGTATATTTTAATTTTTTCCTATGCAGCTCTATAAAATTATTATTTTATTGAATCATGACTTTTAATAGTAATTAAGGAATTCATTATTTTTTAATTGGCAATATCACCTAAGTTCAGACTTTATTTGTTATAAAGTTTAGGTTAACTATATTTCCAATGTTTTGCTTTCTTCTAGTTGGTTTTGTAAAATGCCTACAACTTGCTTATTATTGGAGTGACTTTTCGCTGTATTTGAATTTCTTAAACTGTTTTATCTCTGCTCTGATGCACAGTGGTCTGTGTCTACTATATTTCTCTGTTGACCTATAGTACTATTATTTTTAATTGGGAAACCAACTAGGGAATAATCTGTACGAAAAAGGAATTTCCCTATCTAAAGATATAGAGCCTCTGATAGTTGCTGCTTAATGTGATTAAATATCTTCCATGTCCAGTAATACAGAAAGTTTTATAATTCCATTTCAAATCTACCATTATGTAAGATACATAAAATCTGGGTTACAGTTGTCTTGCTGTTTATTTGATTAGGTCAATGATGTTATTCTGAAAGAAGCGCTTAAATTAAAAATAAGTGTCAGATCTCTTCAGGAACGTGGTCCCCAGTCTTTCTTTTTTCTTATCACTACTATGTTCATTAAATCAAATCATATGAGATAGCCTGGTCACAAACCTTTGAGTAGAGTGTGGTGTCAAATGCAAACATTTTGGGGCTGGGTGTAAGGAAAGCAATAACTTGCCCACCATTGTAGGTGGTGAAAGACTGGTGTGTCATAGTCTATTGATATCGTTCATTATTATGTGTTAATAATATGGATCATGGTGTATCCAGATACTTGGTTAAACATAATTTCTGGTTTGCACTTGTGAGGGTTTCAGGATGAGATTAGCATTTGAATCTATAGAGACTGAGTAAAACAGATTATCCTTCCCAAATTGGGTGGGCATCATCAAATCCTTTGAAACCTTGAATAAAACAAAAGGAGGAAGGGAGACTTTTCTCCTTGATTGCTTGAGTTGGAACATTAGTCTTTTTCTATATTGAAACTTCCATCATTAGCTCTCCTGTTCTCAAAATTACACCACTAGTTTACCTCAGCTCTCAAAATTACACCACTAGTTTACCTCGGACTCCAGCTGTAGATGGCAGATCATGGTACTTGTCAGTCTTCATAATCATGTGAGCTAATTCCTTATCTTTATATGTGTTTCTATATATTTTATATGTGCATGTAAAATATAGAGATCACAAATTAAGATATTTTAGATCTTACACAATAATACATATCTCGTAATATACCCTATTTATTCTGTTTCTCTGGAGAACTCTAATATACTGACCTAATCAGATCTATTGTCTTGGACATTATGGAACCTGGAAGTATAAGAGCATTTGGACCACCAGAACTGATAGTTTTCAAGCATTGTCTTCCACTGTGTCAGAATTTCCTATCTTAGTTATAGAATAACAACCAAATGTTAGGGTAATGACAAAGGGCCTCAAAATCTAAAAGAAAATGTAACAAGTAGACGGATTATCATGCCAATTTTATTATTGACTTACTATAGGTTTGAGGAGCAGAAAAGGTATGAAACAAGTGTTAGTAGGTCAATAATAGTAGGACAAATACTAACTATAACTTTTTTTTTAAAAGGGAAGTTGCAGGTAGAAAGAAGGCAAGAAGAGGCAGGCAGGAAGAGAGAAGAGGAAGAAGCACTTTGTTTCATTTAATTGTTCATCGTGGTGGTTTCTCCTGTCTCTGGGTCTTAAGCCTGGGACCTTGGAGTATATATAGACTACCCCTGGTATACTATACTGCTAGGCCACCATGGTACCACAACTTTTAAAACTACTGAAGTCTAATTTTTAAATTTGGAATTGGTTTTATAATGACTAAGATTTGTGAAAGTAGCATAATATTCCCAATTCTCTTCATTATATAGATAGGTAAAGGGGAAAAAGAGGAATAGAGATCTCCTCTAACATTTGATTGGTGATCAATACTCACTAATTGATAGTCATCATGACATAATAGTGTATTACTGGAGATTGATCCTTTCAAATTCACCTTTCTCTCATCCTTCTCATTCGTTTTTTCTTCACTCCTTTGTCTTATACTTGTCTGCTTGATTTCTTATTTTCTTCTCTATTTAGAATTTCTTCTTTCCCCCTATTTTTGCCTAATGGTAGCACACTTAGACATTGTGGTAACACCCCAGTTTAAGATACAACATAATTCCTGAACTACAAGACATTTTGTTTCTTACCTGCAATCATGGTAAAGTCAGGCATTATCAGAAACAAAATATCTGTAATTTTATTTTTTAGCATTGATAGAAGCAAAAGGCAATAATATAAGCTAATTTTGTCTCTTATTTTTAATGTATTTTTCTTAAAGTATATATATGGGGGTCAATCTGAATGGAGGGGACCTGCAAGAAAGATTTGTTTAAAAATCCCATTACATGAAGAGGCTTGAATTATTTTTTTTTAGCAGACTTCGATACACTTTTATCACTTTCATTTTAGGTCACAAATTTTCCTTTGGCACCAAGAGAGGATGAGAGTTAATTGATATCTACTTCAGTCTGTCATGTAACTTTGTCATCACAGATAGATATTTTCTGCTTATTCGTAATAGATATGCAGGACCATATCTTTAGTTCATATCTCCTTAAAAGCACACACGTACTTCCGCCCAACATCTTGGAATCCTAAGAAAAGACAAAACATGTTAGTGTGGGAGTAACGGTGCCATTCCTATTTTCAAATTTGAATGTCCTAAAACAGTGTTTGCAGATATTCTGTGGAAAAAAATGAGTGTCCTTCGAGTCTGTAATGATGATATAAAAGTCAGTAATAGTGTCATACCAATAAAGTCATTTTTTGTTTTCAAAATGCCTGGGATACCCAGAGTCATCATTTTGTGGTTGGCAAATGTAATACTATCATTTAGTCATTAAAGAACTTCTCAATAAAAAATTATCCCCACAGAAAAATATGTTAAGAAGAGGGTCTGCTAGGTGCACACTGTGGTGGTCTCTGGAAGACACCCTTTACACTCTCCCTTTGTAGTAACAGAAGCAGGCTTCTTCTTGCAGATTGTATTACCCACTTGGAGTGTGATTTGAGAGAATTGTTTATATTTTACACTGGAAAATTCTTTGTTGCCTCAACTGGCAAAGTGACTTTTCTCTTTACAATCCTGAAGTTTTTGAGGATAGGATCTAGTAGTGAAAAAGACAAGGCAGGCAGGGCCCTGAGACAGTTTAATTGAGGGTAGTTCAGCAATGGATGTTTTTAGAGGACAGGTTTATTTATTTATTTGTCTATTTTATTTAAATGAAAGAGTGGAAGAGCTAAAATGTTTTCCAAATCTTAGAGTGTTTTTGTGAACATTCCATGTTTGACTTTCCTTTGGCAAAAAATAATTATGTTTTTTATACCCATATCCTCATTATACTCACTACCCTGTCCCCTACTTTCTTCCCTTATGTCATCAATTTATGGAATAATAATTAGAACAAATATGCAATATGCCTTGAGAGAAAGACTTCTGAAACCACAAGTTGTCACTATGCTTGTCTCTAATAGACACACTCAACCACAGATGTTTCCATCTTGACTCAGAACCCATCAATTTGTGATATTTAAACTTTAGAAAGCAGTTGGAGCTCTCTGATGACTTCTAAAGAACTACAGATCTATAAATCTCAGTGGGAGACAGAACAGCAGGATAATATGCCCGGGAAGCTAAATATGTATTTTTTTATTATCATTATTCCCTGACCTACCTTGTTTTCTCTAGTCACCCTCTCCCTTCTAAGCTATCTCTCCAACTCACATCTGTATGGTCCCCAAGGCCTCAAAATTCTCTTTAAATTTATTGAAAGAGGCATCTTTATTGAAAGGGGATCAGTGATAGATCATTGTCATCACTGCATTCTTTCTCCCTCATTTACAAGTTGACATGAAACGTTTGATGTACAGAACAATATCATTTGCTCTAATGATCTGTAGACTGGAACCAGAGCTCAAAGGCTCCACTCTTTCTGGCTCATATTATGCAAAGGAAAATGGCTAGTCTCACGTTTTATTGTAAAAATGGGAACAAAGGATATTAAGAAGACTACATGGGGGCCATCTGAGTCTTAACAAGTCTTGTGAAACTGCTTCAAGTCTTTCTCTCTGCCTTAGCTGTTGTGGCAAAGGTGTCAAAGCTTTAGACAGAGAATACTAGATGCTGATGAAGCCTGGGTGGATGCCTTCAAGTCAAGGTACTGAAGCAGGAAGGGAAGAAAAACGATAAGCCTTTGTAGAAAGAAAGTTACTGACATCCACTCTTAAAGTAGCTAAAACTTAGTTTGTGACTGGGAAAGTCACTCTGTCACAATTAACTGTTTGATATTTGTATTGATACCATTACAACTCATTGACCTGAGATTGAAATATGAAAAACAACCCAGTACTCAGAAAACGATTCATCTTAAAGTGTGCAAGCAGCTCACTCCCAGATGTGAGGGGGTTTTCCTGCCTTTTCTGGGCCAGCTGTCATCAGTGGAGATTTCACTTAGATTGTCTGTGAACAAGTACATTTGGGTAAATTGTGGCTTCTCTACAAGGGAACAAAATGTGTATTAAAGTCAACATGGCTTCCCTCTGGGATATGTATCTGAAACTGAACTTAAAGCAGAGATCGCAAAAGTGCCCCAAGGAAAGTGCTAATATCTCTGCTGCCTACTGTACAGAGATTTCAAGTTCACAAGCCTGTGAGTTCTTCCATGACTATCCAGGAACACAAAGAGAAATAAATATTGAGTTCTGCAGATGGCATCTTATTTTCTGTTCATTTCCCTTCAGATCATCAGGGTCAACCAACAAAAGGAACACTTGTAGCCTTTGCTGAAGGAAGTAAAGGCCCTCACCAGTCTGGGAAGTTTGGTATTTCATTGACTAGCACTCCACCATGTTTGCAAATCATCATCCAGTTTTAAGGAGAAGTTAAAGCAAATGTTTGTTTCTAATGTAAATAGCTGGCTTCAAATGAGGGTACCGATCAGAGTGTTGGTCTGGATTTGAGCGACGGCTTTATCACCAGAAAATGAAGAAATGGGTGCTCAAAAGAATTAGATTCTCATTTGCTATTCTTGTACAGAGTGTTAGAAATGTTTACTTACTTTATTTATACTTTAGCATTTGTACCTGAAGGATGGAGATGTGACTTTTGACTTCTTAAAAATACTGTAAAGTAGGTAGCTTTAGCTAAGTAGTTGTTCAATCAAGAGTATTTAAAAATACTGTCATTATAACCAGTCACAGAGTACAATCACATCAAATAATTATTTTCTTTCATGTCTAATGATAACATTCTTAAAACTCTTAGGGAGCCACTTTCATCACAGGGTTAACTAGCATTCTGTTGATTGCTCTTTGAAATTGAATGAAAAAAGATTGCTAATATCCAGTGGGGAAACAGGTACTGTCAGACACTGTTGGTGGGAGTGTAAATTGGAACAGCCTTTTGGGAGGGCAATTTGGCAAGTTCTATAAAAGTTAAAGAGCTCGAGCCCCTTTACCCATAAGCAGTTTCACAGGTAAGTTTCTCTCCTAGAGAAAGTAATGAGGAATGTGAGAGATGGCCATTTAAAAATTCCCCCCCTCTATTTTTTAGATAATAAAATATTAGAAACATACTTGTTAATGAATAAGTGATAAAAACTTAAATGACAATTCACCCCATACTGTGGCATCTTAAACATCAGTTAAAAAAGAAAGATATCTTTGTACTTTTGAAAGCTCTTCAACTGTGTATTTAAATGAAAAAAACGGAAAAACAACATGCTCCCATTTATGTCACAAAACTTATTTTTACACATATGTATATGTCAATGTATGTAAAATTTGGGAATATTTATATCAAATCAATAACATTTTGGAAAGACAAGGAAAGAATTGAAGGGGGAAGATAACTTTTACTTTTATCCTAAATGAACGTATACTTGGGTTTTTATAAACTCTAGAGAATGTTCTTAAATGTTTTTATGTAAAAATATTAGATCTCAGACATTTTTAGGTGATCTGGAAAGACTTGTCAACTTCTGCTTCATATTTTTATTTAAAAATTGTCAAAATAGTTCTGTCATCTCTGTTCTAGGTACTATGAAAATTAAAGGATAGAAGATTCAGAATTGTTAGGGGAAAGTTGAGGCTTGGATATAGTGCCTTTTCTGATTGACTTTGGTTTCCTTGGTAATCCTTTTTTGTACTTTGTCATGAGACATCAGAGGGTTTAGAAATAAGAAAAACACAGAGTAGTAATTTGAAAGTGTATTCCACAGAACGCTTGTCTCAGTTTTGAATGGGATCTACAGGATTCCACTTCTCCATTCTTTTTCTTAGAAGGATCCTATTTCCCCATTACATGTTTTTTTCTGGAATTGCCCTTACTCTTATCTTCAGCAATTGCCCCTGATTGATCTAAGCAAATCCATTCCATCCTCATCAGCAGAGGGATCCTCAAATACAAAACAACCAGAACATGTCATCTCCATAACTATAGTGAATACCTCAAGATGAGGCATATGCTTTTAAATAGTTAAGTTATAAAGTCAGTCAATTATTTGATTTGATTGTATGGGAAAAGAAGCCTTCTCTCTTTTTGACATACATGAGGACTATCTTGGAGAGACTACTCCAAAAGAAGCCATCTTGAATATGAAACAGACACAAGGATGAAGGCAGAAATGAGTGGATTTCAGAGAACAGAACTATATTCCTGGTACTTAAAATCTGTATGACATTTTTAGTTAAACAACACTATAAACTTCCTATAACTGGTCAATCATTTTTGTCTGGGGTTTCTGTTATTTGTAAGTGAAAGCATCCTAACTGATAAATATGAAACATTCCATCATGAGAACTGTAAAGTACTGGTTCTGGTGTAGAGCATGATTCTGGTATCATCATGCTGGTATTTGAATCCTACTATCACTTACTGACTGAGCAATCCTGAGCAAGTAAAAGAAAATTAATAATGGTACCTACCTCATAGTATTGTTATTGTGATTTAATGAGTTGATTCATATAAAATAATGGGCATTGTGGCTGACATCTAACAGTACTCAGTAATTATTAAATTATTAGTGCATTAGTATCATGGGATGAAAAAAGTTGAATTATGTATTGGTTGGAAAATTTGTATCAAAGTAAACATTGTTTCTTTACTGTAAGACTTCTTAAAGCCTTTGTTATGCTAATGTGCTTATAACTTTCCAAGACTACGATGTTGTATGCTGTATTGCCCAGAGCTTTTTGTCCATGGAAAACATTATTTTCAGAAATGACTGACTAATCTGTAGAATATGCTTATGGAAATACTAACTTTACAAAAGCATTAATTAATGTAAGACACTGTGCCAGATAGCCAAGGATCTATTAGATTGGCTCCATTATAATCACTGTTCTGTTTCTATGATTGGGACATGGACACCTAAACTATTTTGTCTTATGTAGCCCCTTACCAAAAAGTAAAGCTTCTAATTTGATATTCATCCTGCCTTTAGAAAAGTTTTCATTTGAATTTGTAGCCCAGACTACCATAAATTTAGTGTAACATGCTTCTGATAGTAACATCTACCACTTTTGAGTAGTTTTAATATACTAAATGCTTTGCTAAACCCTTCACAGCATCTCATTAATTTTCTCCACATAGTATAGATATGATCTCCCTTTTTCACAGAAGATAACTAGCGAGAGTTCTTGCCAAGGAAATTGGCTGGTTAGTGGCAGAACTTAAATGTGGTATCAGGTCTGTCACAACTTAGGTTAGGTAACTAACACATTAAGCTGATATAATGAAAACTTCCGTTAGAAATTCTTAGCATGCACATCTAGATATTTATAATCTAAGACTGGTGACCCAATAAAATTCTTAAAAACAGCCTGTGCACAGACAGTTAAATGTATACACACTAGTACTAGACTAATGAGAGCACTTTTTTTTTCTTTTTCATCTTACATGGATTTCAAAGCCATCCATATCAAAGCACCATCACCTGAGAAACTGAAAACCCAACAACATGGCTTCTTTATCAAGGAGTGTCTGTTTCTTAAAGTTATCAGATTGCCTTTCAGCCTTTTTCTGCATAGTTGATAATTCAGAAGCATTCTCCTATACAGTAATTAAAGATGAGTTTTCCAGTCCTGTTAAAAAAACTCCTCAATTTAGCTATGACAGGTTATATTTTATAATGAGGTGAAAGGATATCACTGCTGGAGAAAAAAAAATCTACGGGCTCTGCTACTCACAAAAGACTGTCAAATATTATATGCTTCAGTGTAGAGGCTCATTGTGAAAGGAATACTTTCTGTTGGGTTTCAGACTTCCTTGGTCTATCTGTATTCTCAGAACAAACAACTGTAGAGAGGTGTTAAAGCTCAGGAAGTTGTCAAACTCTTAGTGAATGAGCCATTTTTTTCTTGGAACAGAAGCAAATGCATACAAATAGCCCTTCTTGCTATCTTTCAACTGCCCATTCAGAAAAGCCCTAATTAAACTCTGGACCTTCACAGTAAAAGTATAGCTGGAAGGTTTGAAAAATTCACTCCAGGTTCACAGTATTTCTGTGGGCTTTGGATGTTTATTATAAATAATTATTGGTTTGTTTTCTTAGATGGTTAACCCCTCTCACATCCTTCTACTTCATTTGAGTGTGTTTTGCAAAATTTTTATGATTGTAACCTTTGCCTTGACCAAAAGGTAGCATGCTCTAATTTTATTTCATGTTTAAATTTATACAAGAATGTCTTTAGAGTTCATATCACATTTATTGGCTCTGTGTGTGTATGTATATTTCTTTTTATATACACACTTGCATATGCATATCCTTATTCAAGGCCGAAGTTGTGCCAAAGCCAATTTCTAGCTTTGGTGTGCCATCTCAAATGAGATCCCCCGGTCCCCAGGCCCCCAAGGCTTGCAGCCATTTGGAAGTGAATGACAGATTGGAAGCTGGTCCATTTCCCGTGGTTCTTTTAGAAATAGTCAGCTGTGTAAAAAGGGGAACTTCAATATTGCTCTAGTAGGTGTTTCAGAAATTTCTGGAATGGGATTCTTTTAGTTCCTTTATTTTTCCATCAGGTTTAGACTTTTTGAAAGTATATATACGTGTGTGTGTGTATGACAAAGGTAAAGTGGTTTATGGGAATCTCATATCTGTAAATGATATAAGTCAAAAAGGAAGTAGAGAGACCTAGAGCACCTAGTTTTGTGTTCAGTTTCATGGCACCAGTGTATAAAAAATACTAGGAGGGGAAATTTAATTTGTCAGCTAGAAAATTTTATTTTAAAAGTAGTCGTAGTTATAGAAAATATTACAGATTATGTGACACCAGATAGCCTTTATTTATCCTCCTTTTTATTGCCACAGAGTACATATTAACCTTGAGAACACCTGAAAAAAAGTCAAGACATTTGAGTCCTTGATTTTCTATTAACTCTCTATAATAATTCAGGTTTTGTGTCAAAATACAAATATATATGATGAAAAAGACAAATTATTTCTGAACTTTGTTTCTTCAGAGGATGATATCACATTAAAACTTGGCAGAAAATGTGTTTGTTAAATATTAATTTCAATAGCTCGAAAAGAAAAATATTGAGAACCAAAATATGTTGGACAAATAACATTATGTCTTAGTGTATCTAGAGAGAATCTAGTCATAAAGTCGAATCATTAGTGATGTATGTCCCAGTGGGACAATACTATTTCAGTATATTTTGTTTGTTTGTTACACTATTCTCTGCATCACTCTAATATTTATTGAATTTTAGTGTATATTTAATCTTTATTGCCTTTTCACTAAATTGTTTTACTTTTAAGTTTAGTACTGTCCATCCCAGTGTGTTGTCATGCCATCTGGTGGCAGAATGATAGCTCTTTCTTCCTAGAATTAAGTGGAGTGATGGATGAGGAGCATTCTGGGAACATAAGCCATTTTGTGAAGCTCAGTGGCTGCCTAAGATGCACTAAAACTAGAAGTCCTATTGTTAATACTTTCCAGTACTTCCTGTGCATTTTTTTCTTGTTTTTATTGGAACTTATCTCATTTCTGAGGAATTAAAATTGGCTTTACTACATTAAATTTTCAGGTCCTAGATAGTTGTGTGCCTAGATTTGTGCCTAACTATGTTTTTCTCTGACTTTTTCCATACTTGCCATTGTGACTGTACTTCTGCTTTATGCATTTTGGAACTGGAGTCTTGATCTTGAAGCTCTGCCTATATTTCCAAGTTTCTGATTCCTTACCTGGTTCTTGATCTTCAGAGTTAACAGGTTCTAGAATTGAAATTGATACCATTTCCTAGCTGTGTGACCTGGGGTGAAACAAGTAACTTCTAAAAGTCTGTTTCATCATGTGTAAAATATAATTTTTAGAAAACAGTTTTAAAGATTAAATACTTATATATACTTTTTAACGTGTTGTAAGCAATTAATAAATTCCAGGTGTTGTTATAATTGTGTGTCTTCTTGCTAGAGTCTTGTTACTATTTCCTCTAATTACAGTTCCAGCTTTAAATTGGACAGAAAGGAGATTCCTGTGCACTGATCATGACTTTCAGGGAACAGTTTTGTAGCTTTGTCAGTTTTTCTAGATGTAGCCAGTTCCCCTCAGGTTATTTTTTACTTCCCTGACAATCCTCTTTAGGGCCCCAACATGATTCAGAGACGAACTTGATTGGCTTGTAGATACAAATTCTACCTTTTAAATTTTTAACCTGACTATCATCTGATAATCATGGAGGATTAGAAACTAATAGAAAGGTTACATCTACATATGGCTTATTCCATAAAATGATCTGTACCTCCTGATCTTCAAAGCAGGAATTCAGATGGAAATGAGACTCACATGGGTTTCACAACTAAAACAAGAATTAGTGTGTGATTATTTTTTTGTTTCAGACTATCTTATTTCCTTTTGTAGTGATGGTGTTTCTTGCTTTTTGGCATCTGGGAAGACATACTTTATTGAAAATTCCATGAGAGCAGTGACCATGGCTTATTCATATTTTTAATCCTCGCAGTATTTAAGTACTAAGCCACTCTTACTTGGTAGTAAGATGTTTCATAATGTTTCTTAAATGATGGTTGAGAGAATTGACTACCTCTCTCAATAGTCCTTCTAGAAAGACTGCTTTAGGAGGTAATGGCCTTCCAGTTTGATGGCTGATAGGCTAGTTCTGAAATACTTTGAAGTTTTCTCATAACTAGTATCATTGCAGGCTTCTTATACGACCTTCCTAATAATTTTACTAGGAATTTAAGCTATATATATATTATAAGTTGGTTTTGATATTTTGAAAATAGAGAACTTTTTTTTTTAAGTATAAGAATCTAATTCAGAAATCTAGATATCTATGAGAAAGGTAAGTATAGATTTATAAAAACTAGCTAACCTGATCATTTTTTAAATTATTCTTCCATGTACTAGACAATAGATTATATATTTTATTTCTCAACCTGCAAAATCAGTGGTGCTAGAAATAATTCCTGGAAAAATCGAACTTTTCCTAGATAAAATGAGACACAGTAAGAAATTACCATCAATAATAAAGTAGAACAATTATAACAACATAATATACAGCAATAAAAGTTATATGAATGTGTTCTCTCTGATCTCAAAAAATCTAACTATATATATAAATTGTCACTTAGTAAGGCTAACTTAAACCATATGTAACTCGAAACCATAGACAGTGAAACCTTGGATAAGCCAGGACTGCCTTAGTGAATATGGAGCTGTTGTATCACCTAAAGGCAGTAGTTATGTTAGGAAAATAAAATTTAGAGAAACTTTGCTCTCAGTCTTCTGAGTATTCAAAGTAATTTATATTTCCTCTCCACCTAAGCACTCTGGGTAGGTATTCTCTTGCAGAGACAGGAAAATCAGATTCCGTGACAAGAAGCCACAATTAATAGCCAAGGTAGATATCATTAGGAGATTAAGAATTACCTCTTCCCATTATGGAGGCCCATTTATAAACAGTGGTGATTCTCGGTAGATTAGATCATGATCTTTGTTTTAGGTCATGTATTTGTTTCATTTATTTAGTCATTCATTCATCATTTCACAAATATCTATTGGGTATTATATTTCAGGTACTGTTCTGAGTGCTACAGATTTAGAAATGAGAAAAACGAAGTACCTAATTCAAAGTAATCTACATTTAGTTACATATGTGTGGGGATGGAGGGAGATTATAATTGACATAAAAATATGTATAAGATGTAATATATTGCATAGTATAATTGAACAGCTTCTGTAGTGTCAAGTGCTATGATGAAAAAATAAATTAGGGAAGGGAATAGAAAGTGTTAGAGAATGTGTTGGGGCTCCCTAGGACCAGAGTCAGTTTTCATTATTTACTTGGAGGACTTACCAGAACTCAGAAAGCAGTTATACTCACAGATACAAGTTTTTACTGTGAAAGACTACAGATTAAAATAAGCAAAGGAAAAAGATGTATAAGGCAGAGTGCAAGAGAAGCCAGGAGCTAGTTTCTTGTTACCCTGTCCTAGTGGATCATAAGGGTAGTGCTGAATTCTGCTAGCAACAATGTGGACAACACTTGCAAAGAGTTTCCCAACAGGGAAGCTCACTTAAGTCTTGGTGTCCAGGGATTATATGGCGGATCAGTCATTTAGACATGTTGTACCTATATGAACAACTTTAGTGCTTTGTCTCCAGTCTCTCATTGTGGTCCAAAGCCCAAAAACACACAGAAAAGCATTCAGTATGAATCATATTGCTAGTGTAAACTATTTGGCACATTCCAAACCTCAGATATACAAGAAACTATTGCCAGGCAGGATATTCTAAGGGCTCAGAAGTCATCTCCTATGAGCTTGGATCAAAGACTGGCCCTGAAACCCTTGGAATTGTGCAGGGTTTGAGCAACTCAGGTCTACTGAGTTATTCCTTTACTTCCCAGAGAGAAACAGAAAGATTTCCTAATATTTGGGGTGGGGTGGGGGAGGTTGCTCCTAATGACTTCTTCAAGCTTAATAGTTTATGTTTCTTGGCTCTCAGTGCTTAATGTGCTAACCTACTTCGTCACTTAATTCAGGACACTAATTAACACCATTGTTTGTCAAGGCACACAAATATACACATATATGTGTACTTTCTCGTAGAAGGTAAAAGTATCTTAGCACCTGGTTTTCCAGGGAAAGACTGATTTTGCCCTGTCTGTCAAATGAATGCACCTATCTCAGTGGACTTCTTTAGTGTGTTGTCCTTGGTCATTCATAGGCCGATTCATGTATTCTGGCTTTAAATACTTAGTTTATAATGTATTTTCATTATATATTTTGTAAGAATCAACACTAAGAAATGTAAAGCATTTCTTTTTCTTACCTACATTTTAACAGTGAAGTCAGTTATCTTATACTTGAATTTAAAAGAGTAAGTATGTGCTGGAGATGGCAGGGCCTGGAAGAAGAAAAATTCTAGAAGTACAAGAGAGAATTTTATTATTGATATTTATATACTAGATATACCACCAACTTAAAAATCCTCATTCTATAAACACCATCTGCAACCTGTTGTATAATATGCCCAATTATACTTAAAAAACACATGCATAGTGATTATATCCTCTCTTTTAAGACCATGCAATCAATGAAATTTTAAGCCTTTCTGAAAATATATTAATTCTCATCTTTCAGAAAGCAAGCAGTGGAGTATTAGGTCCTTTCCTTCTACTTCTAATGTGGAGGGCTTGCACTTTGAGAGGGAACCTTTAGTTACTAAAATGAGAGAAAACATGAAGGGCTAACCCTTTTCACTAGTGATAGGGAGGGCTTAAATTGATGAACTGACTTCCCTGGAACTTCCTGGAAGACAAATGTCAATTCTATGACTAGTGATAAGAAGACGAGGAGGAAGACATTTTCTGTCCATACCTCTCTGAACAACTAGTTTCAGAGAACATTTCTTAAATGCATCATTTCTACTGTCCACTGGCCATACTGTTTGTTTGTTTTAATTATGATACCTTTCTTGAGAACAGGGAGTTTTATGTGGGAAGAAGTCTGTATTATATTCCACAGGCTGCTTAAAGTATTACTTTATAGTGAAACAAGAAGTTTGGTGCTCTCCTCTCATCCCCTCCCTTTTCTTCGCCTCCCCAACCCTCCCTCCACTCCCCTCATGTTCTCTCTCTCTCTCTCTCTCACTCTCTCTCTCTGATGTATGTGTGTATAGATATAGATATACATATAGATATATCTATACACATATATACATATTAACTAATTTAATGAGAAAAATTGCATAAAGTTCACACTATTTATTCCACAAAGTGTTTTTGTTGGAATTTCTAAGTCTGCCATCATGGTCTCATTTACCTACTTTCCTTACAGATTTTAGTACCACATGATGCATTACTGGCTTGAGTAAGGATTATTCACTTGTCTAGCAGTCTGCACAGTTATCTCCTGTAGTCTTCTCTAATTTTTTCCACCTTGGTTGTTTTAGAAATTTCCTCTTCACTGTCAAATCCCTGATTGCACTCCAAGTCCTCATTCTTAACTGATTATAAACACTTCTACTTATGAAACCCAGTCTACTCTCTTGTGTTCTGTAACCACCTTCCTTTTGGACATTATTCATCTTTTCCCACATCTTTTTGTCTTAACATTTCCCTTTCGACTGACTCCTTCCTTCCAGTATATCTACCAAGGTACTTAGATCACATACTCCCCCCCGGCACAGTGGTCTGCTCTTGCTGCACTTTACTCATCCATTTATCAGTTCTCGCCTTTTCTCTCTGCCTGGCTTGTTCTCCTGCCTCGGTTTTTTCTCCTTTTTCATTCATCAATCCATACTACTGACCAATTAATCTTTTTAATATCCTCCTGTCATTTTATCCTCAAAATATTTTAATGTCTCCCCAGTGCTTATTAAGTTCAAATTCCTTAGCTTTGCACATCTTTGCCAAGACTCCCCCAAAACCTGGCTTTCTGCCAGCCTTCCCCACTTTCTCTCCAGCTACTCACCCTTATATTTTCTGCTTTTGATCCATGCCATGTCCTCAGCTGTTCCCTGTGTGTGACTATGATCTTCTTGTCTTGATTAATGCTGTCCCTCAGTCTAGGTTGTGTTTTCCCTTTCAAGTGTGCCTTTTCCACCTGAATCTGCTGCTCAAATTCTCAAATTTAACCTCTTCCAGAAACTTTCCCAAGATAGAAATGCTCTTTGCATTTCAAATGACTTTCTGTAAGAGGAGTAGTTTGTACCCTTCTTACAGTACTTTGCTTGCTGTGTTACAGTTATTTATGTATATACTTCACTACTTTTTAGGTTAGTTTATACTTTTTGTTGTGTATTCCTAAGTACCCGTTTTTAGCACAATATTTGAAGAATGTTAAGTATTTATTAAATGAATGAATGAATTAAATGAATTCATATCTCTAGAAGAAATAACTGCTGGTGAAAGTATGCCTCATATCCTAATTCAGTATCTAGGTGTGAATAAATTAAAATAATTACCCTCAGCTCATCAGTTCTTCCAGATATTTTGTAATTGCTCTTATCATGTAAAGCACATCTAGGTAATTAGATACAATGTGTTTACAAGCCATAAGATACATTACTGACCCAGACTGAAATTTGTTTCCATCTAGATTAATAATGCTGTTTTCTAATCACATCTGAATCTTGCAGCAAAAGTCATTAGGCTATATATTGGAAATAGAAATCAGATGGAAAAGCCAATGAACCTTTTCCCCCTCTGTTCACCTTTACCTAAATGTGGACAATATTTAGAGTCTCAAAAACATTTACTGTTTCATGACTTTTAAAGAAAATCCCAAACTTAAAACATAAATACATAGTGTGCCTTTCTTTATTCTGACCTATAAAATTGCATACTTTAAAGTTATTTTGAAACTTGAAGATAGAACTGGGAGCATCAAAATGCAACATTGTCAACACATTTAAAATTTTTGTAGGTTTGAGCTTTCAGTAAGAGACTTGTTATTTTCATTCCTCCTGCTGAAACTCCCATTTATGCGATATTGCCTTCCCCAAGGATCCCCAATAAGCTTCACCCATTTTCCCACCACTGAAACAGAGAGGTACCCCTAGGCTGGAGAGCAGCTCCTATTTAATAGTGCATAACAACAGAACCGGGGCTGTCAAACTCTGACAGCTTGAATGAGGGAAGATTTCAAACAATTATGAGTGGGATTTTAAATGCCTCACCTGAAATACATTGCAGAGTCCTTATCACAAAAGGGAGATACTTTGGAAACTGTCTGAAAATTCATCCAAGAGGAATTCAAGAGAAACTTGGCAGGTGCTCATGACACAACAGTTGAGAATAAGAAATGAAGCAATGCACTGAAGGGATTTAGGGAGGTTGAACATAATCATTGATGTAAGAATGAGGCCAGAACTCAGGAGATGCACTTCCTATCCTTTATTATAAGACCTCAGGGACTGCAAGTGTCTAAACTCTTCCGGGTTTTGTGTTTTGGTTCATCGAACCAAGCAGCCGTATTCTCATTAACTAAGAAATAAGAATGGTCCAGTTGAGTAAAGCCTATTCAGGATTGGACAGAAAGGCACATTAATATTTTTAATATACCACTCTCTAAACATATTCATCGATAATAACACTGATAGAAAAATCCATCATCAGTTCTAGTAAGTCTGTTTTGCTGATGGCTTTAGGTGAATAGGTAAATACAAGTCCTGTCGTAATCAGGTTCAAGGCGATACTGTTTTTGACAAGTCTTATCCTGTCTTCTTTCTGGACAGCCATATCAGTGTGTTCTAATGACTTGCCAGCTTTACTCCTATAATACGTTGTAATTTTTGGCATATTGCTCAACTATTTAGTCTGTTTTGATTTTTATGCCTCTTCAGTACACTTTTGTAATCAACTCTGTACTTTCCTACCTTTTAAAGTAATCATTGTAATGCCATTTGAAATAAAGAATTTATTGAGTGACCTAAGTGAAAAGTCAAGCCACTTTAGCTATTTTTTTACTTAAATATTTTAATTTCCTAAAAGGACAAGGGAGAAAAGAATGGTTTGTTAATTCCATTTGGACCCTCATTCCCTTTATCTGAAGTCCTTGAGGACACAAGAATGACAATGTTTGGATTTTAGAAACTGAATACAGCATGTATCATACACACTTTTAGTGACATCTGAGCAGTACTCATAATCATTAGATTGGTATATCTGCAGTTAAATGTATGCAGATTTACATCAGTTCAGGTCTGTGTTGCCACCAAATGAGTTACAAAACACTTGGTTTTCAGAAAGTTTCAAGTTTCCAAATTGTATATAAAGGGAAAATATTTAGTCAACTTTCCCTTTTCATTCTTTAACACGGATAATTATAAACAAAAAATACCAAAAACCTCCAATATTTTTTATGAATGAGGAATTAGAACCACAGTGAAATTAAATATGTCTAAGGTCACAAAGCTAGCAAGGTATGAATCCAGAATATTAACCTTCTGCCCTCTATTCCACTGTCTTCCTTGATGTTATAATACATGTCCACTTAGTATATTTTTTTTTGTAATTCTTATTGATTTAATATCCATGGATCCGTTGAAATCTTAGGGTTTCTTCTTATGCAGTGCTGGTCCCATTGTAATATTAAAGATGAAAGAAATTGATCTCAAATAGGATCTGAAACCTTCTATAGAGGCTAGAGTTCAGTTCTGCATTTAGTTAGGAAATTGGTGGGTATTCTTTTCTCTCATAAATATCTTAAGAACTTAATTTAGAACCACGGAATAAGTACCACAATGTTCATGAGAACCAAGAAGCTTTTTTCAGAACTTACCAATTCATTTCTGTAATATTCAAAGTGAGCAAAAGAAAAAAAATTAATATTGCAGGATAACTTTCTATTTTCATTTTTGTAACATCAGCTAGGATCAGACTAGTTGATCCTAGAAACGGAAGTGTTTTGAAGTCACATGAAGAGTGTTTTTTTTATATCAAACTATTTCTCCCCGTGTTTTTTAGGATTAAAATTAAACTTTTATATATATATTCCTGTTCCATTGCTCTCACCCAATATTTTTTTTTTCATTTTGCGATTAAGAGAGACTCGATAATGAAATATTGCTTGAAGTTAAAATTATCTGAATAGTGTGACCCAGAGAGAAGTTCTCCTACAGGTAGACTTTTCCAAACTCTTCTAGTAACCATGTTCTCAGATTTTCCTTTAGATCTAACGTGAGTCCTTCCTACTGCAGTTTAAATTGATTCTTGGGCTTAATAAATGCTAGCCTTGTTCAGAAGGGAAATACACTTTTCAGTAATATAGCTGAAGTTTTGATAACTTCATGATCATATACAGTAGATTTATTTTAACTTGCTGTAAACCAAATCACATCAGTGTAACTTTTAAATGTTATCACCACCTTAAATTTTTTTCTGACTACTATATGATCTATTTCTAGAAACAGAAACAATAAATATAATTTTATGAGTACACACAACCCTTTCCTCAAAAAGTAAAATTTACTTTTGGACTTTAAAAGCAGCTTGATCATTCAGGAATTCAAAGGAATTATCTATCTCAGAATATCCATGATTTCTTAGACTCAAATTCTTATCAACATTGTAGAATAGGCTAAATGTACTATTGCACTTATCTTTCTTAATTAAAAATATAATCCTCTTCAGAGTCTTGGACATAGAAATAGAATTATAGAAAACATCTATGTAAGACTATATCTTTAAAAATTAGACAGCCTTTTCAAAAAACATAAAATAGTGCAACATTTTGTTCAAAAATAACAGAAGCATTTTAAATTCAAAGATTCTGTACTGTTATCTCTCAGCAAAAACTGCTTTATAAAAAAATTATTCAAAGAAAAATAAATCCATCACTTTAAAATGGTTTTGTAAACTCTTTGTATCAAAAAGGAATTGTTTTGTGCAATTAAAATCTTCAGACACATTGGAGGGATGTAACATTGCCTTTCGTGAGGTCAGCAACACTATCAATTCAATTAATCCTCTCAGATATTCTCTACACTGCTCAAAAAGCTGCTCTTGTCAGGGTGGTTTATGTGATGGTGTCAATGAAGGGGAGAAGCAACCCTAGAATCCTGGCGGATTTTCTTCATTGTTCTCTACAGGATCAAAAGATTTGTATCCAAAGACTTGAAGTCTTGTTTTTAAAGTCTCATTCTATTTCAGCTACGTTTTCTTTTGTGTATATATATACATATATATATATATATATATGTATATATATATATGTATATATATAGTTGAGAAAGAGCAAATATATTCTGTTTATCATGTTTTCTCTGTAGATTTGTTTGCCTACTGGCATAACAATCTCTGATCTGTATATTTCTATATTCATGTATTTGTAATACATATCTTTTCAAATCAACTTTGTGAATTGTATGGATTAGACCATAATATTTTGTAGTTTCAGGTGATAGCAAAATAAAAATCACATAAGCTCTTCCTTTTTTTTTTTTTTCTCCTCCCTTAACAATTTTCTAAAGCTTCATATCCTCTTCAGAATGCCTTGAGTCACTCTCAAGGAAGGTTTTTTTCTGATAACCTGTTAAACACTTCTGCTTTATCAAGAATGAATGCAGTTTTAGAAACAGTAAATAAATGCCTCTGGATATGTTTTAGAGCTTTTATTTATAACACATAAAGTGGTACTAGTTTCACATTTCCACTTTCTAATAGTGCTTTTTCATTTACAAGAAATCTTTACTGAAGTTCTTTATTTCCATTTGGGGATGGGAAGAATTTGGCGAGACTACAGATGGAGTAATAATAATCAGTAAGTCTATATGCAAATACATTTGGGAAAAATGCTAACGCTTGCCAGGATTTGAGTCAGCTTTCCAAAAATTGCATTTTACAAACTGCAGTGGTGTTATTCATGCACTTTTTGCACTTTGAATATTAATGGATAATTCCCATGCCTGTAGAGGGGTCTAGTCCAAGTAAGTAGCTTCTGGGGCTTATGCATGAGTTACTTAATGTAGATGTGGTTCAAGGCTTTTAAAATTGGGCTCCATGGGTATCTAACTATTACTATTCTGTGTTATGGAAATGAATCTAAAGGACAGAAAAAATATGAGAAAGAATGTTCTCATTCCAAGGACCTGGTTCTAGAAGATTTTTTCATTTAACTGATCCACTGTAGTTTTCCTAAAAGAGTGATTAGAGGAAAGTAAGTGTCCCTGCTAAAAGTATTGAGTCAGTACGAGACTCACATCCTGATTTTTGCCATTTTGTTTTTTCCCCACATTTTATCTTTTCTTGTAAAGAAGAGAAGGAAGGTAAGATTTGGCTAACTGTATTGAGACAGCCTTGTATAGTGGAAAGAATTTGAATTTTCCCATTCATCTGTCTTGCTTTCCAATCAATCATACTGCTATCTATATTAGCTCTGTAACTTGTGCTAGCTTTGTGATTGATGTCTAGCTCTTATGGTTCTTGTGATACATAAACAGTTAAAAAAATAAAACAGTTGTCTCATAATAGGACTTTAATAAATGTAAACCCTCTTCCTAAAAACAATCTTCACTTATTAGGATAGTCTGATTTAACTAAGAAATTGAAATTCAGTCATTTGTTTAGAGGAAATGAATTTTCATACAAATATATTTAAGGGATAAAATGGAGAAGCTGAGGGAAGGAATTATTTTAATATCCAAAAAGTGGACGTGTTTGCAATTTTTCAAATTCCAGTTGTACAAATAAAGGTAATTCTTTCTGTATCTGTGTGTCTCTATTCTTGACTAATATTAAATTAAAATTAAAACTTTTGAACCTGTTCCTTAGAAATGCATTGCTAAAACTAAAAGGAACTATTATCAGATAAAGTATGTTGATGTAATGGGTAGTCATTGCCTAAATTACAAAGGTAAATAGACCTCATTATGTAAAAGGTTTATATTGCATTATTTAAGTTAGACTTTGAAACTAGGTCATATTTAGAGTTGTTAGATAAATGACAAGGTATCTAGTTAAATTTAGATAGACAGTGAATACTTTTTAAATATAAGTATGTTCCAGATATTGCATGGCTCACACTTATACTAAAAGAGTTTTAATTCATTATTTGAAACTCAAACTTGATCAGGTGTCTTACATGGTTATTTGCAAAATCTGGTACCCCCATTCATATTCCAAACTCTTACTTATCCATTTTATGGTATATTATGAATTATCCTACTATAAATCCAATTCCTTTGCTTATAATTGATCTCAGGCTTTTTACACATCTTGTTGCTGAGTTATTTCTTGAGACATTTTTTTCTTTATATGGGTAAAGGATGGTGAAGTTAAAATTCTGGGAGAACCCTACAAACTGCATGATGAATATCAAGCTGCATTCACATTGCTCTATTAGAAAGAAAGAGCAAAAGATCTCCAGAAGCAGAAGATAGCTGATATCATCAAATTCTACTACATGGCATTACAAAGCAGGGAGAAGGAATAATCAATCTAGAAGTTATAAAAGATTCTCCCTTGTAGTCTGTCTATATGGGTGGAAAGGTTCCTCCATATACAATAGTGTAGTAAAGCTACAAGAAGGAGAGATTATGCTTTCAGTGTTATTCATATATGCACAGGAATTTAAAATTAGTTTTGTGGTGAGTAAGCACCTTAAATCAACCCATAAAATATCAGTTTTACTGTTCAGAGTTAAAGAACAGAAGACATGGCAAAGAGTTTGAGGACTTAAACGAATACACAGAAGTTTGTTCATACACGTGCATTATGTTTTAACAGTAAATCACTAACTTTTTAGATCTGGAACTGCCTGGTAACCCTTAGTTCCAGAGGGAAAAAGAGAGCAAAAGAGAAAATTTCCCCTAGATTGGAACAGAAAATAATGTTGAAGCAAATAAAACTCTATATACTTCTGACAGTTCAAATGATACATAAGTACACAGGCTGACAACGGCTGGTTTGTCCCTGCAGTTCATTTCGCTCAACTCTGCATGGTTCTGTAGGACAATGAAATTCAATGCACTTAGAATTTCCAAAAAAAAAAAAAAAAAGAGTAAGCTCAGATTCTTTTAAAAGCATTTCTATGAGAAAACGGATCATTTACATGCCAAAAGCACTTTTAATGTGACATATTTAGCACATGTATTATTTAGAACGAAAGCTGCTTGAACTTAGTGAATTTTAAAGTATAAAATGGCACCCCACTGAGCAGAAAGGTAGCTGTTCTCTGTTATGTGATTATTTGGAATAATAGACTTGTATGTAACTTTTTACGAAATTAAAGGTATGACATTTACTTTCCTTTAGCCCCATAAATTGCACTTTAGAACACAAAGAATGGACGGGTATATGCATTTGTTGTTCCTGCAAGCAATTTAACTGATATTTAAAGAACAGTTTTGTGTTTCATCTATTGAGTAACACATCAAACAGTTATCTTAGTAGATTTAATGAAACTAGTGTATCACTTAACTATTCTGAGAAATATTTAGGGACATTTAAAACGAAAAAGGCAGACACCCCAGATTTGTTTTGTTTTCTCTTTCAATTGGATTTCAAACCCAAAAGCACTGATCCAGGCTGCTGCGGTGGTTGTGCACTGGAGGGGCATGGCCGGTGGGGGCGGGGGGGTATACAAAAGAGCGTGTGGCATCACATCGGTCTTTGTGCACACCTCACACCTCATGGTGGCATACCCATCTGCCTCAAATTCCTTTGGAGAAGAAACTGGGATTGTAAATCTGACAAGATTTTGGACATTTTCTCTTGACAAATATACAGTTTCCTAGGAAGTTCCTTCATCAGTGCACCTGCCTTACTTACAGGAAGCACTTAGAAAACAGTTGTTTTTTTAGGTAAACAAAGTAGCCAGATCTTGAAAAGTAAACTGAGATCTGTTGAAAAAGAGCTGAGCATTATGGATCCATACTCATTTATGGTAATTTGCCTCAAATGAAGAGCTATTGATGATTCAAGCAGAACACACACACACACACACATACACACACACACAGCTGAAGTGCTATGATGCAATCAGCCTAAAAAAAGTATGTATCTATGTATGTATGTAAGCATGTATGTATGTGTTTGTATGTATGTTACAAACTGAGTGCAGAATGCATCAGATCTCTGAGTTTAAAGAAGTAAATGACTTACTAGCTGGTTATTAATGTGAGGGTGGTGGTGTGGTGTACAGGCTGTTTTGAGATTTCCATTTTTAATCCTCTTCTCCCTCACCACCTCCTTTATCTCCCTCAGAGAGATTTCAATGATAGTGTTTAACATTGCTTCAGGCCTGAATTTGGCATTAGAAAAATCAACTCAGCAACTCGAGTAATTTATCTGGGTTTCCAAAAAGACTCTGGTACCCTTAAAGACAAAGACACTTGATTGAAAAACAAGTGCTTTGGTGGGGATTTGCGGCAGGTTCACATAGCTTTAATAACATTTTATTTTTAAATGAAAGTTTGCTTTGGCTAATTCACAACAAGATGTCTTTTTGCTTCTTTTGATTTTCTGAATTAAAATAGCCATGATTTAGTGTATCAGAAAACTAGCCCTAGCACAATGTTCTGACAATTTGTGTTCCTACATATATTGCTCTTACTATATAGGCTGTCCAGCCGCCCCATTTTGGACAGGACAGTACTGTTTGTTTTCTTGTTTCCAAACTGTCAGTTCTGTTCTATTTTTAATAAACCGGGGCTATCTATACACTGGGCAGCAGGAGCAGTTGAGTTGCTCTGGGTCCAGTTTGTTTTCGGCTGAAAATCCCTGTCCTGTTTTGTCCTGTTTTGTCCCATTTTGAAATATGATCAGTCTGTTATTATAGCTTTGTTCAGAGAGAGCGATGGAACTAAAACTGGACCTACAGTCCTTGTGTTGTAATTATGGTCGTTTAAGCCAATAACATAATTATGTATATAGTTTATATATTCATCAGAAATGTGTAGCCATTTTGAACCCTTTATGTATTATTGTCACTTTGCAGCTTTCTTGAAATAATTCAGTGTCACTAAGTAAAAATCACAGAGAAGGTTAAATGCTAGAAATATACATTTCAATTATATGGCAATCATAGCTAAAAGCCAGAAAAAATTGAAGAATTTATATTTTACTACCCTCCACTACTTCCCTGAGATTAATTAACATCAAGGACTTAATTAATTCCTACTATTGTCAGTGGTCTTTTGTGCTTATCTTGAGCAATATGGTTCAAGAAGATGCTTACCTAGGACTTAAATGCAAACTGTTTCAAACTCTATTCAGAATCTAAGTTTACCACTTTATTTGTGACATTAAATTTACATGTTCAGAATAAACAGTTCACCACCTGGAATGACTATGACTTTTAATTTTTAAACCAAAAATTTAGTGTTGTTTGAAGTCTAGTTTATTTCACACCTTCCTAAGGTTCTCTTTAATGCAAGCAGGTAGGACCCCTAATCTCCTCATCCTGCTGCAATCCAACAGTTACTAATATTCACATGCGTATGTTGGTGAAAAGGAAGGTAGCTTTTAGCATGCATGAGGCAAGGTTTTAATTTGTAGCTGATAATTTGCTACTGGAAGCTTACCCTGATTAGTCTTCTTACTGCACCAACAGTTTTTGAGGTGGTGTGAATTACCTGCTGTGTATGTTTTTACCACTCACTCAGGGATGAAAATGAATTACAACCTAGCCTTCAATTAAAGCTTGAAATAAGAAAACCTCAAACTTCTTTTATGTCTGCACTTCTAAAGAACAGAATTAGTTGCTTCTGATATCATTGGAATTGTAATTCACACTCTTGGAAATCCTGCAATGGATCTTTCAGCCCCACTCAAACAGGCACATCTCAGCTGTTACCCAATTACATTGCCTTTGCTCCAAGTCAAATCATCATCCAACAGCTGAGAATTGAAACAAACTCCATTTGTGAAAATGAACCATGGATTTATTGATAATACAAATTGTTTTTAAATGTTAATTCTCATCCTACAGAAATTAATATGTTATTTTTGTTCCTAGTAATTATGAAATCTAAGAAACTGAGTCATGGATTTTAATTTAATTTGTCATTAATGGACTATTTAATTTTGAGCAGTAGTTCTGGAAAGAAATACATTAACGAAAACTTTGAATAAACATTTTTGACACATGATTGATCTTTTGAGAAAATGTCCATCACTTAAAACCAGTTTGTCATAAGCCTATAAAAGCTTATATTGTGTTTGTTGGGTATCCTGACATCTCAAAATGGAACACATAGTCAAATAGTCCTTGTGTCTATTCACTTGCTCATGTTCTTATTAGGAACCTATTATGTGTTTTAATTTGCTAACACCATGGAAAATGGAGAGCTCCTGAGTCCTAAGGTGCTTTTATTACATAGGTAAACTTGAATTCTTTCACTTGCTCTCTGAAGAAAATGTCTTGTGAAGCTATTGTACTAGTCATAAATCATGAATCTGATGCTATTCTACAAATATATTGTTTTCCTTTAGGAAAAAAAGGAAGGACATGAGAATTTTCTTACCTATGATCAACATAGTAAGTGACAAGACAAGACGCAGGCACAGAAGTTGTAGGATGGATTCTGTCATTATTGAGAAAGGATAACTCCAATGGAGAGTGCCTCCTCATTCACTTAAACAGAAACAAATTTATCTTATTCATGTGCTAGGAAATAAAAGATTCCCTTTGAATTCTGAGAAAAACAGAAAGCTGATCATCTAGTAGTGGATCATATAAATGACTGTGTAGGAAAGTGATGAATAAGTAGTGGAGAGAGAGCCTGGCACTTCCACATTACAAACTTGGTAAAGGGGTTTAGCTTTTATGTTTTGTTTTGTCTTTCCATTTGTATTTCAGGACTGGATTCAGGACTGGATTTACAATTGGTATAAGTTCTGTTTTCTTGATTAATATCCATATTTCAAGGTTTTAACTGATTTATAAGAACAAAGGAAGGATAATTAAACTATATGCTGCATACTTTAGTAGAGTTTATATTGTTTTTGATATTAGCACAACTATATAAAATTTACCAACTGATTTTCATTGTATTTTCCTTAACTTTTCAGTCATAAATTTCCTAGTTATAATTCTATTCTGTAATCTCATAGGAAAGAATAATACATGAACCTCTGCTTGTTAGTGTTTCTAGAAAGAGAAACATCATCATTCATCTAGTTCTTCCTTCTTTGCTGTCTAATGACAATATTGTTGATCAGTAGCTATATATTATATAATGTAACAATTTATATATAATATAATATACATAATATAATATATTCGTATGACTCTCTATAATTAGGATTAGAATAGGCTTCAAAGTAGATTGAAAGTGGCAAACTAACCAGTTTCTGATGTAGAAAAATACATGCCATTTAGGATTATCCTGGAGTTGAAATTGGACCACCATATGCTTCATTTTATTGCTTGCTTATTGGATGGTAGTTTGAATAGGGGTTGATATAGAAGACATATATAGAGTGCTTCACCCAAAAACTATAGACTACACATTCTTCTCCAGTGCACATGGAACATTCTCAAGAATAGACCATATGTTAGGAACAAAACAAGTCAGTAAATTTTCAGATATTGAAATCATATCTAGCATCTTTTCAGATCACAGTGGCATCACACTAGAGATCAACCAAAAGGAGAAAGAGGAAAACCACAAAAGAGTGGAGATTAAACAACATATTATAGAACAACCAATGGGTAAAAGAGGAAATTAAGGAAGAAATTTAAAAAAATCTGGAATCAAATGAAAATGAAGAAACAACAAATCAGATTCTATGGGATGCAGTAACAGCAGTAGTAAGAGGGAAATATATAGTGATACAATCCTACCTCAGAAAATAGGAAGAATCACAAATGAAAAACTAAGTCATCATCTAATGGAACTAGAAAAAGCAGAAAAACAGAATCCTAAATCCAACAGAAGGAAAGAAATAATAAATATTTAGGTCATAAATAAAAGAAGTACAGATTAGAAAGACTTAAAAAAAATCAGTGAGTCCAAAAGTTGGTTTTTTGAAAGATAAACAAAATAGGACATTAGGCAGACTCACAAAGAAGAGGAGAGAGGAAACACAAATACATAGAATCAAAAATGAAAAAGGAACAATCACAACAGATACAACAGAGAGCTATAAGAGAATACTATATACAACTATATGGCAACAAACAAAATAACCAAGAATATATGGACACATTTCTGGAAAGGTACAATATCCCAAAACTAAACAGAGAACTAGAAACCATGACCAGATCAATCACAAGCAAGGAAATTGAAACAGTGATCAAAAACCCTCCCGAAACAAAGCCCTGCATCAGATGGTTTCACCAGTGAATTCTACAAGGTATTCAAAGAAGAATTAATTCCAGTCCTCCTTAAAACTGTTCCAAAAAATAGAAAAAAGTGGAAAATTTCCAACCACGTTTTATGACACATATTATGCTGATTCCAAAACCAGATAAAGACTGCACCGAATGAGAAAACTATAGACCTATAACCTTAATGAATACTGATGCAAATATTCTCACCAAATTATTAGTAAATTGAATTCAACAACATATAATAAGAATCATACACCATGATCAAGTGATATTTATTCCATGAATGCAGGGATGGTTCAACATACACAAATCAATAAAGGTGATACACTGTATCAATAAAAAAGGACAGAAACCGCATGATCATCTTAATAGATGCAGAAAAAACATTTGACAAGATTCAATCAATACCCTTTTATATTAAAAAACCTCCAAAAATAGATATAGAAGGAACATACTTCAACATAGTTAAGGTTGCATACGACAAGCCCTCAGCCAACATTGTACTCAATGGAGAAGAACCGAAAACTTTTCCCTTAAGATCAGGGACAAGACAAGGATGTCCAACCTTACCATTACTCTTCAATAGGGTTCTGGAGATCCTGGCCAATACAATTAGACAAGAAAAGCATATAAAAGTTATCTAAATAGGGAAAGAAGTGAAACCATCACTTTTCACAGATGACGTGATAGTATACATAGAGAACCCCAAAGAATCAAGTAAAAAGCTGCTAGAAATATTAAACAAATGCAGTAAAGTGGCAGGCTTCAAAGTTAATATTAAAAAATCTGTTGCATTTCTGTATGCCAACAATGAAAATACAGAAAGAACCGAAGAAAACGATACCACTTACAATTGCACACACACACAAAAAGAAAGAAATACCTTGGAATAAACCTAACCAAAGAGGTGAGGGACCTATACTATGAAAACTATAGGACTTTGCTAAAAGAAATAGAAGATGACACAAAGAGATTCCATGCACATGGATCCTAAGAATCAACATAATCAAAATGGTCATAAGCCCAAAGCAATATATAGATTCAATGCTATCCCTGTCAAAATTCCAAAGACATTCTTCACAGACATAGAACACAAAATAATGAAATTTATCTAGAACAACAAACAGCACAGAATAACAAAAACAATGCTCAAGGAAAAAAATCAACAATAGAGGATTCGTACTCCCTGACTTCAAAGTCTGCTGTAAAGCAATAAATTAAAACAGCATGGTACTGGTATAAAAACCAAAAGACAGATCAATGGAGCAAATTTGAAAGTCCAGAACTAAATCCACATATATATGGACACCTAAATTTTGACAAAGGAGCCAAAAACTTGCAATGGGGCAAGAACAGCCTCTTTAATAAATGGTGCTCGGAGAACTGATCAGTCACATGCAAAAGGTTGAAACTAGATCGTTACCTAACATCATACACAAAAATTGATTCACAGTGTATTAAAGATCTAGACATAAAACCAGAAACCATCAAACACATAGAAGAGAATGGAAGCAAAACATTATTCTACATAAACCTAAGAGATATCTTTGGCAACTGAACTCCCGTTACAAGGCAGATCAAATCCAAAATAAACAAGTGGGATTACATAAAAATAAAAAAACTTCTACTCAGCAAAAGAAACTCACATTAAAACAAAAAGGCATCCAACTGAATGGGAAAAGATATTTGCTTCTCACACCTCAGATGGGGGTTAATAGCTAAGATATACAAAGAAGTAAAAATATTGGACAACAAAAACCATTTGAATAAAAAAATGGACTGATAACCTTAATAGACACATCTCCAAGGAAGACATAAAAATGACCAATAGGTTCATAAAAAATGCTCTACATGTCTTGTCATCAGGGAAATGCAAATCAAAACAAAGATAAAATATCACCTCATACCATTAATAATGGCTATTATAAGAAAAATGGAAATTAAGTGCTGGAGAGGATGTGGAGAAAAGGGAACTCTAATTCACTGTTGGTGGGAATGTAAAGTAGTGCAACCATTCTGGAAAGCAATATTGAGAGTCCTCAAAGAATTAAGAATGGCAATTCCATGTGATTCGGTTATTCCTCTACTAGGCATTTAACCCAATGACACAAAAACACGTATCTGAAAAGATATATGCATCCCCATGTTCATTGCAGCACAATTCACAATAGCTAAGAGCTGGAAACCACCTGAACGCCCATCAACAGAGGACTGGAAAAAGTGTAGTACATATACACTGCGGAATACTATGCAGCCATCAAAAGGGAGAGATCCTGCCATTTGCAACAATATGGATGGACTCAGAGAGAATTATACTTAACCAGATAAGCCAGAAGGAAAAGGACAGACATCGTATGATGGCACTCATGATGGGTACAGAGAAAAAATAAATATCACAAATTTAAAAACACTGAAAATGGGGAGGTGAGGAGAGAGAGAGAGAGAGAGAGAGAAAGAGGGAGAATACTACTCCAAACAAGTATGGACTCTTAGAGATGAGAGACAAAAAGGCAAATCCGGGAGTACCAAAGTGATGGGGGAGGAATGGGGGAAATGGGATGAAGGGAATTCACTGTAAATGAAGGGAGAAAAAAAGATGTGTTGGGGGAAACATTAGTAAGTCTACTATGCTATTTGTAAATGTAAAAATATCACTATGTATAATTCAAAACAAATTATTGTCAAAATGCAATGTCCCTTCAATAATAATAAAAAATAAAAGAAGAGTTGATATAAAAATCTATGCTGACTGTATGTTAAGTAAAAGATAAGCAGGTTTATTTACTGAATTTGCCTCTACTAAGGCATTAACCTGAGAATAAGTTTGGAAGTGAACAGAAATCACAGCAGAAAGTAAGAACAGAAGATCATTTTGCTGGGCAATCTTGAAAGAATTTTGTGTCTGTCTCCCTTTTCTTGTTCACATGCTCTTTCACTGTTATTTTCTCTTTTCTGTTTTTCTTTCTTTTTCTCTAGAAAATTCACCACCACCTGTCAGTTTATGTTATTACAAATTATTGTCCTCTAGTCTAAGTGTTGAGAAAATAACAAATTATTATGTATTTCTCATGGTAGATATATTACTAAGAATAACAAAAAAATTTCTATTCAGTCTAAAATTTGGCCAAAAGTACATATTAATATATAGATAGAATTTTTCTAAAGACAGGTGAATTCAGAGTTATTTGGAGGTGATTTCTAAATTAAATTGGAGCAGAATGAGAATTTCATGCAGTCACTAATGCTCTGGCAAGCACTAAATTCAGTGAGAGCACTTGGTGACCCAATATTGACAGAGTTTTCATAATCTTACCAGCTGACTCTAGCTCATGCCTCAGAACGTAAAAATATGTGATTACTACTGATCTAATATTTGGGCATTTATTGATTACATAGATGTTAGAAATTATGAAATATGATTTGAATATATTTATCTAATTATGTTTGCAGTCAACTGCATTACTGACAACGGAACTACTCACTTATTCCAATACTGATTGTTTTTTCACATTGGCTAAAAATCCAAAACACTCTGGAGGATATATTGCTGGGCAGTGAGACACATAGCACTGAAGGAAAGGCTTAACCACTAATATCTCAAAGTTTTTCTTTGATAAAACATGGAAATATAAGTGATTTCTAATTTGGATGACACTTAAGTATACTTTGCCTTTTAAACAATTATTCCACTTAGCATGCAATAGCACTTCTTGTTAAAACTTGGCATGATTTAAAAGATAAGAAAACTAATACAAAAAAGCACTTCTTTAAAAGTTCATGCATGATTCTAGAGTGTTTAGGAAGAAGATTTTGGAAATTTAAAACTAACAAGCTTTGTGTTAACAGTATTGTAAGTCTGGCCCCATTCCCCAATAAAGCAATTTAAAAAAATCAGTCTTTTACCACATATACAATGTTAATATATACTGTGTGGGATTTATGTCTTACTTTAAAAGAATATGTTTAGTTTATTGGCTAGCTTTTGAAATTTGCACCAAAATAAATACATCTGTCTGTCTATAAGCTTTGTTGTATGATTGAGTTCAGTATCTGAGATGTGAGAAGATATGTATTCAAAACAGATCATACTTGAAAATATTTGCAGGCTTTTTTTCCTATTAAATAATGATATTATATTCTTTTCCAGCATATACACAGGGAAAAATATGAAAAGACTGGTAGAACTATATCTATTAGGATTAATAAGTTCATGAGTAGAAGCCTTAAGAAGAATAAATATGAATAAATTAAGATACTGTATAGAACACCTTATTTTGAAATGAGACTTGATTCTGAGGAGTGAAGATCTAGGTTACAGAACTTTTTTGACTACTTGTCAGCTGAATAATCTTGTATTTATTTTACAAACTTACTTTTCTCCTCCATGAAAACTATTTTTTTCTCTTTTGAAGTGCAAAATAAGAAATGTGGAATAATTTTGGAAGATGTGAATCATTATTCAAAAGTGAGATATCATTATCTTCTTTTCAGATTATAATTAAGTTTTTACAGTTGGGTCACTATATTTTTCTATACTTTTTATCTTTAACATGGACTTTGGATCTATTTTAAAGTTAGTTACATGTTCTTTTATGTAAGATTGTACACTGACTTTTCTATGATAATGTTGGTAAATAAGTTAGTTCATATTCAGCTATTTAATTACTCACTACATTTTTCTTCGTACTTATTCCACACAAGCCCTGTATTTAGATGATACAGAAATGAATTCACTATGATTACTTTCTCAAGAAGCTTACACTTGGCTAGGATATATAAAACATGCCATTGTTAGGTTTGGGGGTTGATTTTGCCCTATTTGCAGGTACTAACAGCTTCTTTTGGATTCTGGTAGAAAACAGTTGATTCCTGAATTAGACGCAACAGATTTTATTATTCAGAGTGTAGCAAGTGGTATCATGTTTGTACTGGTTACATTTTCCTCCAAGTCTGTGTTGGTGACATGAGGTGGCAAGGTAGACATTACACATACAGAGATACTAAACGTGTTACACCTCAGAAACATTGAGCTTATAGGACCCATTGTTTTATAGCAAACAATAAACAAATCTACTCTTTGCTCTGGACGTTCGAGTGCTTTATCCCTCTCAGATGGGAACAAATGCAATCATGGATAATGACCCCAGAAAAGATCAGTCAGGGACTTGAATTATTGGTGTACCCAGCAAGATGTATAGGAACACAAGAGACTCACAGGGGAGTGTTTGCAACAATCATAAACAGAAAGTGCCACATGATGAGACTTATTAATAATATTTGAGATCTTTTAGCCCTATTCCAAGTGAAACACAATGTCAACTACTTTCTCTATAAATTTCTATATTTTTGTCAGCTATATTTTTAACTTCTACTGATGTATGTTTCTCATAGTGGAACATCATGGTGATAATGAATTTTAATTATCTGGAGTAGCTGGTATGATTTCTGCTTTTCTTAAAATTAAATTCAGTATTTCCTTACCTGTTCTTTGCCTCGTCTCTCAGAAATACTTCCTGAGGTGCCCATTGACCATTTTCACCATAAAACTTCCCTTTTATGGCAGCCTATTTCATATGAGATTTAAGAAAGTCAATGTCTCTACTTGGTTTTGTGTTTTATCATGATTTTACATTAACAAAAGTCCACTTGATTTTCGTCTCTCAGTGTTAACTGTATTAACAGGTTTATGTGAAGAGAAGTAGCATGGTGAGTTGATGCTTTGTTATGATGAAGAAGAGATTCAAACTGGTCTTTCTCCAGAGTCTGGACTTATTCCATTGCACCACTGCGTGCTTGGAAACAGAAGACTTAAAAAGAGGATGGTGCTTTACAAGCTTTTTTTCCAAAGCCAAATTAAAAATTAAGCTTTCATATGCTCCCTGTTACCCCTCAATAAAAATCTTTAACATGAAAGAGCATTCTACATTTGCTTGGCTTATGACATTGCGACTTGTCTCTTGGAAATTTTTGTTGATGTATAGGGAACAAAGTCATCCCTTAAATATGAGTGAGATAGTGACTAAGAAGAGTTTGTTTTCAGACTTGGAAAAGACCTCCCAATTTTCTGTTTATATCTTAAAAAAGCTATTGTCCTGAACCAACTGATGAGAGAGAAACAAATTTAGTGAGAGAGTAAGAAATAGAGATATACTGTTAAGTCAAAATACAGAGTATTGTACAGGAAAGTCTTCCCTGGGAGAGAACATGTTCTTCAAAAAGAAAGTGAGTTTGTTTTGGCAGGGGGCCTTGGAATTCTAGTTTGCAATTTAAATATTTGCTAAAAATTGCATTTTGAAGGCAGGTGCTTGTCTAGCACAGATAGTTACTGTAGCAATCACTATATTGACAGAAAAATATTATGATGGCATTTAAAGACACCAATCTAATGAAATAAAGCAAAAGGGAACAAAAAATTATTCATATCTCCCTTCTTTGCTCCCTCACATACTTCTCCAAATAATTGTAATTTAATGTTGTATTCAGAAGGCCACATTTATAACAGGGTACCTGAATTTTAATCTTAAACTCAGAAAAATGACTTGTCATTATTTAGCCCCAGTCTGATGGGAGGTTAGATTCACTACTGAAAGTCTGTTACAAATAACTGGGACATCCTAAGGTCACCAAATGATGGCTGTCATTTTTGTATTGAGCCCAATGATAAAGGAGTTTTTAAATGTTTGGACATTCAATCTATGTAGTGCCACGACCTGGACATACCCTTTTACTAAACACTGGCCCACTAAATCCTCTTAGAATGTTGTTTACCTCCAGATAAATCAAACCTGACAATGTAGGTTAACTTCACTGATTCATTTTTCAGCCACAAATGATTAATAATTTTTACAGAATGAAAGCTACAGACTTATTATACGGTGGGCTGCAGGGAGTGATATAATTCTTAGATGTCACGTGAAATGTGAAACCATTTTTCTGGAACTGATGTTCCCAGTTCTCTACTAAGCACAGTAGCTACCTTTTCTCCACTAGAGGATCATCCTGCAAGAATGACCTTATCAATTACTGTAAGTCAGCATCGTTCCCCCAGAGTTTGAACAAGCTGTTCTCCACAATTTGTACTGGTGACCCAGGACTAAATCCGAATCCATGTCTAAGCCTAAGCATGTCACATGCTGTAGCAGAGAGACATGTTGCTGCAGGAAGCAAAGACTGTGAGGAGAGCTTTGTCCACTGACCAGAAACCCCACACAATGGAAAAAGGCCAAAACACAAGGAAGGAAAATGAACAGAGAAGGGCAAAAGAACTCTCAGGAACCCAGGGTGTCTTTACCCTGGAAAGTTTAAGTGACACACTTTGCCAGTGTTTACTTCACTTCTGTTTATTTTGATCAGTTTCTGTTTGTTTACTCCCTACCTAAATTGCTCTAAAATTCTCACTGATTTTAATAAAGGTTAGGAATTACAAAAGCAATTTTTTTCTGCTGCAGGCGTCTTGAAAAGTCACCTGCTATTGGTTTTTACCGTGACTAATTCTCCTTCCCCAACACTTTGTAAATAATGTTTTTATTATGTCACATGTCCTGGGTAGCTGAACGTGTGAGCAGTTTTATTTCTTTAACTTCATATTCATCCATTCTTGAATAACTAATAGTGGCGATAACATTTTCCACACTTAGAATTGCTTTCTGGTGACCTGGAAGGAGAGATTTCTCTGAGAGATACAGCACAAATAATTCTCTTGAATTAAGTGCACATAAATAGTTGCTAAAATAGATGACTGATTACATACTCTTAGCTCAGTACTTATATTTTCCATTAGGTTTAGAAATTTCCATTAGGTTCACACCTTGAAAGTTTTGGCATTGCTCCTTAATGTCTTTATCTGCTGAGATATGTTCTTATATTTCTGCTTTGGAGCTGGCTGTAGTTGAAAAGAGCAAAGGAACTAAGGTAAGAATACTTTTTCTCTAAAAATATTTTAAAAATATTAAAAATTCAACTCTTTTGGACTTGGTTGATGTTTGGGTTGAAGTTTTAGATTAGTTCTAATTTTATCACTACTGGTGGGGCCATACTCATTCTAATCCCGTATAAAAGCCAACATTTCATTCTTACATAAAATTTTATTTTACTGTATAGTAAGAGGTCTGTCCATTATATGAGATGTAGATTATGCAGACATTGGACTCAAGGATGAAATGACTCCTTTTCAGCTGTTTTCTTCTACTGTGTAATTACATAATTAGGATATAGACTATCCATCATACAACTCTTTTTGTAATTCCATGGGAAAAGCTACTGAATATGGGCAACAGATGATTCTTAAACCTCAATATCACAGCTGGTTTACATTTTTTACCCTAAGTCTCATAAGTGGCCAGGCCATGTTACAGAGTCCTTTCATGCCAAATTTCCTTTCTTAAAATTGAAACCATTTTGGTATTATCCTAGAGAAAGAGAATATTAAAGAATGGTTGACTGTTTACCTGATGTTTATAGGATTATCCACATTGTTTCTAGTGAATGTTTTTCTTTCTCTTAAAGATATTTATCATATTTAATCACCATTGTACTTTCTTCATCGTCTATTTTTTGTCATTATGCTTGTTTTCCACTTTTTTATTCCCCCCTCAATTTTATGCTCCTCTTATTGTCTAACCATAGACAATCTGTATTTTAGTTTAAAGCCTTCTAGATTCCCTAAGCAGTCTCTTACCCCAAAATATCCTCTTTTTTTCATTTCCCATTACACCTACTGTATGTCTTTTATCCTTTACCTCTCCAGTATACAAAATATTTTTTCAGTTCCAATTAAATTCAGCAGCTCTGTTAATGATTAAAAAGCCTCCTAAATATATTTAAAAGAATTGGCTTTAAATTGATTTTAAAATGATAGACACAATGGTATCATAACATATAATGAGAAAAACACAAGTTGTTTATATTTGGGCAAATAGACTTAGCTATAAAAAAGACAGATATTCTGTGTGCCCCCTATAAAGTATAAAAAAGTACCGAGACCAATATAAACAATTTCATTTGGAAGGATGTCTGTTGTTACTAAGTGGGAGAGTTGACATTGGAATTAAGTGTTAATTAATTAATATAAATTCAGAATGTAGAGAGATTAAACTACACCATTGTCATTTGTTTTTTCTGGGGATTGGTACTGTGACCCTCCATGGATAAGAAAATGCATGGAAACTCAAGTCCCTCATATACAAATGTAGTAGTGTTTGCATATAACCTATGCATATCCTCCTGTATATTTTAATCATTTCTATATTACTTATAACACTACAATGTAAGTGCTATGGAAATCATTGTTATACTGTATTAATTAGGGAAATAATGACCAAAAAAAGTCTGTATATGTTCAGTATAGACAACCATCATACACATAACTATACAATATGTACTTTTAATCTTCAGTTGAATTTGCAGGTACAGAAGCCATGGGTATGATGGACCAGCTGAAATCTGGAATGGGAGAGTAATGGGAATAAAGGAACAGGTTACAAAAGTTCAGGGGACACTTTGAGAACAATTAGAAATCTTATGGGACATGAGAATGGAAAGGAATTTTATTCAATTATACTTTTATTTATAGAAGTTCTATCTTTTTTTCAAATCTGTTTTGCCATTATCGTTTTTTACTCCTTGCTTAATTTTAAAACTTAAAAGATTCTTTAGATGTATTAAAGATAATTTTCTATAATCTGATAATATCAATATCTGAATTCTTTTTAGATTGGACTCTACTCTCTGTTTTTTCTTCTTATTCTCACTCAGGATGATTAGTTGCATGTTTTTACATTTTTAGCTATGAGAAACTAATTTTCTTCGGACCTGGAAGTTCTGCCATAGTAGTTATTTGAGGCTGAACTGAATTATGTTCTTCCAGAGAGGATTTACCTTTGGTTTTGAGAGTTATGTGATATTACTACCAACAGGAGGTTATGTTAAGTAAATTGTTCATTTGAAGATTTTTTTGAACTACATAGACATCAGAAATTAAGACCCATAAAGATTTCCCTCCTTCTACTTTGTCATTATAAATATAGATACCATGTTCTGTCTTTATCCTTTTGTTTTTTTGTTTACCCTTATGCCAAGTTTAATGCCCTTGCGTATCCTAAATGATGTGAGAATTACTTATTATCACCTCTGGATAAGATCTCTGGTTTATCTATTGCCTCTCAGAAATGGTGTATCCCATAGAGAGGATCTCAAGATCATTAAGTATAAGTAGAAAACTCTCTGACAAATGTAATCTTTAGTAATTGACTACATACCAGGATTCCCTCTTTTAATTCTGTTTTACCTTCTAGAGAATTCTTTCATGCTAGCTCAGCAATGAATTTCAGACGATTATTTCTATATTTTATTTAGCATTTTAGTTGTTTTAATATGAAGTGCATTTAGGATGTTTAGTATGCTATACTGCCAGAAATGGTAGTCATTTTAGACCAGCATTAGAATATTATATTTTTGCTTCAAGGTTTACATAATATTTTGTAGTTAATAGAATCCCACTGTTTTGTTTTGTTTTTGTTGTTTTTTGAAGGAGAAGCAACATACTTAGAGTTAATTATTTTTTAAGTATTATCAGGGACTGGAGATAAGTTAAAGGAGTTTATCATGGTTTAGATAAGAGGTAAAGAAGGGTGATCGGGAAGGTAGCATGGGGAATGGAAGAAAATCTTAGATTAAAAAGAATGTGGATAATAAATTATGTCTCTCTACCCCTGCCGTTGGTAAAACTTATGTGTTGGAGTGTTGACGAAAGGGAAGTACTGTTGTCGCTTCATCACATACAACATCCTTTTGAATCTCTCCTGTGACATGGAATTTATGATCCAACGTTTGAATATTTATTACAAATCCTCTGAGTAGGAAATATGACTCCCTAAAACTTCATTCTTTGATCCACATTCTGCTGTATGAAGCAGAAAAGTATAAATGTATTCTTCTGGAAGACAAACCCTTCAGCTATTTGAAGATAGTGATGAGAGAGAGGGAATCATTAAATGAGCTATGTCTCTGAGATGTCTAAAGCTGATGAACTTTAGAGATTGTGTGCAGGGGAAGACAGAAGTCCCTTCTTTCAATATCTCAGGAGGAAATGAAGTCTAGGGAGAGGTTTAAATACACTTGTAGGTTTGATGAAAACTCCAGGGCTTCTCTTTTCTCTATGAGAGAAGAGGGTCTTCAACTGAGAAAGAGGATATCGTGGTGGGATTTTAAATTTTAGGAAACTTGGAGAGCTCTGAAACCGATTCTGTGTAGAACCAGAGAAATAGCTGACCAGGAACTCATGAGCAACAATGAGGGTCCAGTTGAAGACCCAATGTTAATATTGGCCTCAGTTGCTTTGTTGTATCTTGTTCTACCTGCATTGACCAGCCTTAATGGGAGCCAGAGTTATACTTTCAGTTGATTCAATTTTGAAGGTTTTCCAGACAAGTGTAGCATATCATTGTTATGTCAGGAGACCATGAACTATAAATTGAAAGTAGTAGAAGTAAAGACAGATGACTGAGAGCTGAGGAGAGAGAAGAGGGATTAAGGAGCTCACCATCTCTCCAAAGGTAAGCGTAATGGGAGCAACTGACATCCATTTAGTGAATGCATACTTAGTGTCCCAAATTATGCTTAGAATAAGACACTGCCCTAAACCGAAGTTTTCTGTGTACTTCTGTCATAATGTTCTTGTATTTTAGAAATATTGTGTATATACTTTTTATTGACTCTTATTTCAACTTATTTAATTTCACAGAATGCAAAATGACTTATTTCTCAATAGCTTTCTTCTTCATATTTATTGGAAATGAGAAAGGATTGTTTTTTGTAAATAGGTAGCTCAGATGTACTATAGAGTAATATGATGATGGTTATGACTCAAAATAAAATGCATTTTCTCTGAACTTAGTGCTAATCACCAACAATAGTTTAGGCTTTATAGAACCCACCTAATTTGTAAAAAAGACATTGTCTGTGGTTCTAAAATGATTTTCTGAGGAAAAGATAGTTGATTTGAATCAAAGAGCATGCTATTTTGCAGAAAAATTTTTGTAAATTTTGATTAAATTTATTCATTCAAAAATTAATATGGTGGCATGTGCAAACAAGTCATCAGCCAGCCAGTCAGTGCATAAGGAGAGTATAAGAGGGACCTTTGCCTGTGCTGTGCCTGAAGCTTGCCAATCAGTAGGTGGACATAGCCAGCCAAGAAGAGATGTCCTGCCTACTTCACCTCAAGGAGTAGAGCAACATTCACCAAATACCACTGCTCTGAATGATCCCACCCACCAGTGAATTAGGGCCACAGCAGATTGCCCTAAATGAAGAGGAGTAACCACACTTATCACTTAACCAGGTCTAAAGTTAAGTGAAGTCAACCACCTTACCACTGAGGAGCAACTATACACATGGATACCACACAGGCCACAATTTTCCGAACAGGCACCAACAAAGAAATAAACAAAAGAGTAATATAGAAATAAAGCCACAGTGCCAAATACAGGGCAAGGAAGGCAAGCCATGTCAAAATTCATATAATCCAAGAACAAAACATGAATGTTTCCAAGATAGGAAGATACCAGAAGCTACCCAGAAAGGAAATAAAATGACATTGAATGGAATAACCTATAAAGAATTCATAGTGATAGTTACAAAAAACAAAAACAAAAATCAGATCAACAATGGAGTGATCTTCAAGATGCACAGTTAACTACCCAAAGGCAAACCAAAGACTTCAGAAAAGAAGTGATAGGTTAAAAGGACTACTTCACCAAAGATTTGAGGCTATAAGAAAAACTCAAACACAACTCTGGATATTAAAATATAATCAATGACTTGAAGATAAACATCAATTCTTTGTAAACTTGCCAGTCTCACAGAGGAATGAAATTAAAGGCAGAAACAGATGAAACTCATGGAAAAGGAATGAGAAACAAAATTGAGGAAAAATGATGAAACGCTGTGAGAAATATTGGATACCATGAGAAGAACAAATATAGGATAATAGGTATCCTGGAAGGTAAGAAGAAGGAGCAAGGAACAGAAAAAAATATTTAAAGAAATAATGACTTAAAACTTCCCACACCTGTCATAAAAATTAATCATGAAATTCCAAGAACCTGTTTAAAAAACACCTAAATTTCTAAATGCAAAAGGGTCTACATAGAAACACATCATAGTAGTGCTATCAAAAGCCGGTGATAAAAACTATTAAGGATAGGAGAGAAGAAATAAATATAATCTACAAAGATATACCTATGAGGTTATTAACATACTTCTCATCAGAAACCCTCCAGGCCAGGAGAGTGGAGCTATTTATTAACATAATAAAAGGTTAAAAACTACCAGTCAATAATACTCAACCCTACTCAACCCTGCACAATTATTTATTTACTTATTTATTAAAGGAAAGGTGCAGGTAGGAACAAAGGTGAGCAGAGACAGACAGGCAGGAAGAGAGAAGAGGAAGAATTTATATATTTCATGTAGTTGTTCATCTTGGTTGTTCCCGTCAGCCCCGGGACATGAAACTGTGTCCTTGGGATGTATATGGACTGTGCCCAGTGGATTTAGCTACTAAGTTACCAGGCCATACCAAAATTATTATTTAAATGTGATAGAGAAGTAAAGGTCTTCAAGGACAAACAGAAGTTGATGGATTTTTCATCGCCAAACCTAACTTCCAAGAAATATTGAAAGGAGTCCCACAAAAGGAAAAGCAAAAACAATGAACCACTAAATCCTAAGGATGATGATGAAGAGTAAAACAGCATCAGAAGCAAAAAGAGGGCCATTTGGAGAGACTAAAATTAAAAAAATAAAAAACACTAAAAGGGGGAAGAAAAGTATGGAAGATAAAACATCAGCACAGAAAAATATCTACAAATGGGTCAATTTAGAGATGAAACAAAAAGGTAGTCATAAAATCTTAGAGTGATACATAGCTGGACAGATAAAGAAACAGAACATAAAAAATCATCCAAAAGAGAAGTTAAACATAAACAAATGTGAAAAGAAACAGTATATATATAAAACAAACAGAAAACAAAGCCTCAAATGACAATAATCACTCAATATGAATGGACTGAACTCAATAATCAAAATACATAGTGTTTGGATACATTAAAAAATAAACAGAGCCCATCGATACACCTGCAAGAAAGCCACATCAGTTCCAAAGACAAATATAGGTTGAAAGTAAAAGGCTATGGAAAAATACATTAAATCAATGGAATGAAAGGCAATCAGAAACTGCAATACTAATACCAAACAAGAAAAACATGTACCCAAAAAAGGTAACGAGAAAAAGATGGACATTGTATCATAGTCAAGGGGCTAATCCATCAAAAAGCAATAACTGTTATTAATATACACACACCAAATGCCAGACCACATAAATATACAAATAATAATAGCTAATGGCAGACAGTAACCACAACACTGTATTAGTAGTAGCTTACTTACATTGATAGCTAAATCATCCAGGTAGAATTATAAATCAATAAATAAATGCCCCAAATGAAGATCATAGGGAACTAACAGACATATAATATAAAGAGTCTTATACAACAATAAAATTTATTTTGCATTCTGCCCATCTGCACATGGAACATTCTGAAGAACAGACCATGTTCTGTACACAAAGCCTCAATAAATTTAGCAAGATTGAAATTATAGAAAGTATCTCTGACTACGAGAATATGAAACTAGAAATGAACCAGGAAAACAAAACTGGAAAATAAAAAACCCACAAATATGTGGATATTAAACAACTTGCTTCTGAATAATCTCTTCATCAATGAAGAGATTAGATAAGATAAAAATTATCAGTAATCAAATGAAAATTAAGAGATGAGCTACTGGAACAAGTGGGATGCAGCAAAAGCAGTTCTAAGAGGTAAGTATGTAGAAAACCAAGAGACATCTAAAATTAAATATTTAACCATATGCTTGAAGTATCTAGAAAAAGAAGACCAATCAGAACCGAAAATCAGTAAAAGAAAATAATAAAAAAGAGAGCAGAGAGAAATGAAAGAGAAAATAAGAACATTCAAAAGGTCAGTGAAATCGAGGTGCTTTTTTGAATAAAACACCCAAAATGGGTAGACCATTAGCCATACTCATGAAGAAAAGAACGAGAAAACCCTAAAAACAAGAATTAGAATATAAAGAAAGGATTATAAAAAGCAGTATGAACTCCCATATTCCAACGAAGTTGCCAATTTTGTAGAAATGGACAGATTTCTAGGATCCTAGAACCTTCTAAAACTGATCCAAGAATGCAGATAACTTTAACAGACCAATCACAAGTACAGAATGAAAAAGTAATCAAAAGTCTCCAAAAGAACAAGAACCCAGATGACTTCACTAGCAAATTCTACCAAACATTCAAAGAAGACCTAATATTCATGCTCCTTATACTCTTCAACTAAAATAAAGTGCTGAATATTCTATGAAGCTAACATTACACTGATTTCCAATCTCAGGCAGAGATAGCAACAACAAAACAAGATTACTGACTGATGAACATAGATGCAGAAATCCACAACAAAATTTTGGCAAGCCCAATTCAACCACAACAACAAAAGAAAAGCAAGATTATATGACCATATCAATTTATGAGGAGAAATCATTAGACAATATTCAACACCTATTCATGATATAAACCCTTACTAAAATGGGAATAAAAGACATAATAAAAGACAACATAATAAAATCCATATATGGCAAACCTACAGAAAGCTTTCTAACAGAAAACTTTTCCTCTTAGTTTTGGGATAAGATAAGGATGCCCATTTTTACGACTACGGTTCAACATAGTTCTGGAAGTCCTAGCAAGAGCATTAGGCAAGAAAAGGATGTGAAAACAATCCACACTAGAAAAGAAGAGATAAAAATATAATTATTTAGCGATGACTAATATGCCTAGAAAAACATCTAGATTCCAACAAAGCACTGTTAGAAAAAAAAATGAGTATAGAAAAGTAACAGGATATAAAATCAGTGCAAAAAAACACCAGCATTTATATACAAACAATCAAATTGAACAAAGAGAAATCCACTTATAATAATACCGAAGAAGGTAAAATACTTGGGAATAAACTTAACAAAAAAGGTTGAAAGACCTACACATTGAAAACTATAAGACACTGACAAAAATAAAATATTTAGATGACAGGATGGAAGAATATGCTGTTCATGGATCAGAAGAATTAACATAGTTAAAATGTTCACTTTACTCAAAGCAATATATAGATTTAATGCAATCTATATGTCATATCAAAATGTCCCTATCAAAATTCCAGGAACATTTTTCAAGGAAACTGAACAAACAATATTGAAGTTTGTATAAAATCACAAAATACCTCTATTTGCTAAAACTAGTCACAGAAAAAGTGAGAAGAATGGTGGAGTTCTACTCCCTGACTTCACACTATACTGCTGAGCAATGGTCATCCAAACAGTATGGTATTGGAACAAAAAACACACACACTCTAGTGGAATAAAATTGAGATTCAGAAATAAAACCACTTTAAACAGGCAGTTAATGTGTGAAGAATTAGCCAACAGCACACAATAGAGGAAAGAAAATTTATTCAACGAGCAGTGCTGGGAAAATTAGACCACCACCTGCAAAAATATGATGCTAGATTACTTGCTAGTGTCATACACAAAAATTTGCTCAAAATGGATCAAAGACCTGAATGTGAGAACTGATACCATCATATACATATAGAAAAATGCAGTTCAGAGATGTCCTTGGGGGAGTAATATCTAGGACAAAGGAAACTAAAGTAGCACTAAACAATTCGCATTGTATCAAACTAGAATGTTCTGTACAGTAAAATAAACCACCACTAAAACAAAAAAGCAACCCGTTAAATTGGAGAAGACATTTACACAACATATGTCAGACAATAGCTTACTCTCCAAAATATTTAAAAATCACATGCACATCAGATACAAAAAAGCAAATGGATCAAAAAAAGTATGATCATTCTTAAAAGGGCAGAAATGAATAAACACTTTTCTAAAGAAGATACACAGATGGCCTACAGACATATGAAAAATATGATCTACATCATTCTCCATCAGAGAAATGCAAATGAAAAGCATAATGAGATATCCCCTTACAATAAGAATGGCTTATGTAAAAAAGACTAGTAACAAGTGTTGAAGAGGGGGTGAAGATAAAGGAATCCTCTTACACAGGAGGAAATGTAAATTAATATCTTTTTGGAAAATAGTATGGAGATTCCTCAAAAACATAAAGATGGATTTACCATTCAATCCAAAAATCCCACTTCTAGGCATATACCCAGAGTAATACAGAATTACTAATCAGAAAAATACCTGCACCCCTGTGTCCATAGCAGCACAGTGCACAATAGCCAAGACATGGAAACAACCTAAATGCCCATCAACAGATGACTGGTTAAAGAATGGAATTCTATGCAACTGTTAAAAAAGATTAAATTATGCCCTTTGTAACAATGAAACAGGAGATCATACTAAGAGAAAAAGCCAGAAAGAAAAAGAGAGCTATAGGATGGTTTCACTCTAATGTGGAATCTAAAGAAATAAATGAACAGACAAATCTCAACAAAATTCACAATACACATGACTGTTGCTATGAGGGAGTTGGGGTGGGGCAGGGGAAGGAGGGAACAAGATGATGGTAAAGGGCACTAGAACTCTGGTGGTGGATGCAGAGTGACTTGCACACAGATTGAGGTATGAATTCTATATCCTAAAAAGCATATAGCAATGCAAACAAAATAAATAATAGAACAATCTGAAGAAATACTGAGTGCCTTCTTTATGCAGTTTTGATTTCTTCTGGGGTTTCTCTTCTTGGCTTGTAGATGACTATTTTCTTCCTTTGTCTTCACATACTTCAATCCGTGTATGTGTTTGTGCCCAAATTTCTTTTTCTTATAAGGATGCCAGTCAGTTATATTGAATTAGGGACCACACATATGAGCTCATGTTACCTTTTTAAAAACGCTTTCTCCAAATATAATCACATTCTGAGTTATGAGGAGTTAGAACTTCAACATACAAATGTGGAAGGGAGTACAATTTAGTCTCTAACATTTAAAAAAAAAAAGAAGAAGAAGAAAAAGTCCTGCCTCATGAAATTAACACTCTAGTATAGCAGTTGAAAACCACTTTCAGAAAGGATCAGGTCATAATTTAGTTTTAGTAATTTAGTTTTAAAAACCACATGGGGCACAGCCTGGTAGAGTAGCAGTTAGGTTAATCGCCTCTGAAGAAGTAAGCCACATAGCTCTAGGTTCGAGTCCTGGGAAACAATGTGGACAACTAAATAAAAAAATAAAGTGCTTCTTTCTCATCTCTCTTCCTTCCTGTCTGCCTGCTTACCTTCATTCCTGCCTTCCCCTTTCTAATAAATGAAAGCTACACAGGTTCCTGTTGTGTAATCCCGACTTGGCTCAAGGGCCTTAGTTTGTCATTCCTGCTCCTGAATAACAAATAATTAGATATATAATATCAGATATTAAGTGATATGAACATGCACAGAGTTGCATAAATGCAGAGTGTTTTAGATATAATGATTGAGAAGACACATGACATTTAAAGTCTTAGAATGAAAAATGAAGTGAGAATATTCTCAGTTGAATGTGGTAGCAAATGATATAGGCAGAGACAATGACACATGCAAGATGCTGAAGTAGGAGCTTGCATGAAATGCTTAAGGAGGCCACTGTGGCTGGAGTGCACCTTATCTATATTTAACTGTTGTTCTAAATATAACCAATTGTTTGAATTCAAGTTGGAGTCTCTTCAATGAATATCCTTTGAGACTTCAGTTTATTCAAAATGCATGCAGAATATGAATCACTGTTACCCAGTTTTCTTTGCAATAATGTTTTACTCTGAGCCTACCCAAGGATAGTAAGATTATGCTGGAGGTCCCTAATGTAGGGGTTTGGACCACTGGTGAAGGCCTGGTCACTCTGGAGTTTGACATGCCCTACTTGGTCCTGGAGAACTTCAAAATATGCCATTCTTTCTGCTGTTGCTGGCATGAATGAGTGAAAAGTTCAGAATGCAAGGCAGGAGATGTAAAGTCCAGCAAGAATTTAATAGGCCACAGGAAAGTACATTTGGGAGAGGTCCAAATGGGCAGCATCAATTACTCCAAGATAGGGAGTTTGAAGCATGCCAGCCAAGCTCGCAGGTTTATATCCCCTCTTCTTATTCAAAGATCTATCTGATGGGCTATTTCAAGACCACCCTCAGATATTTTGCATAACTGTCAATAGTTTCAAAGTCTCCATTTCTCAAAGTTACCCTTCCACTTTTTATGGCCACTATAGTTTCTTTCTACCTCTTGCCACATAGTTCTTTTGTGCCAACATGGCCATCGCCATTATGTCAGTTACTCATATTAGGTAGGATAGCCTAGGGGTATGGGGCAAGAGGCTGGACAAAGGAACAAAGGATGGTCATGTAAATGGAGCAATCAAACAATTACCAATCAAGGAAAAAGAAAAAACAAAACAGCCATTGTATTCCAAGGGTTAGAAATAAAACCTAAAAAGGAAACATTGCCAATCTAGCTCTATTGATTAGGTGCCTTTGGGGTAGGGATGGGAGAAACTACCAGAAAGACTTTCCCTAATTATGTGTTGATTGGGCAAGACAGGCCTCGATGTTCACTTGAACTTAACCCCATTCTGTCTTGAGAACTGTACTATTGCTTGCTAAAATAAATTTCTTCCTTAACCTTTTGTCTTCTGTGTCTTGAGTGCTAATCTTATGGAGTGGATAGAAAAACCTGGATTGAGGCTCCAGTCTTGACGTTCTCACGCTAACAGTCAACCTATCCTTTGTCTGCTCACGTCAACCTAACTGCTTGCCCTAACACTGCTACCTCAGATATTTTCCCTCGGAATCTGGCTGATTTTAATGTGATTTGTTAGATAATCAGATTTTTAGAAATTATTAATAAAGAAAAATATCTTAGTAGTAGCTAGAAAACCATTTTGATCATTATTTCTTCAATATTTAAATTCATCACCTATCATTTCCTTTTCTGACTTTATTACTCTGTTCATAGTTGATCTAGAGCTTATGCTATTTAGATTTTTTTTGTCTTTTTTCTTCGGTTTTCCTTTTACAGTTTCTATTTTGTCTTCAAGTTCACTTTTTTTTTTTTTCTTTTGTCAGGTCTAATCTGTTGTAAATGCATTCACTATCTTTATTTCAGAATTTATTTTTATCTCTAGAGTTTGATTTTTATCTTCTTTTTGTGCCTCCTTTATGTCTCATTCTTTGCTATATCTGTGAATATATGAGATATAATTATTAAAAAAAAACTTTTAATGTATTTGTCTACTGATTTTGACATTTGTATTAGTTCTGGGTAGGTTTTGCTTATTTGATTTGGGTTTCATTTTCTTGCTTCTTTGCATGCCTGGTAAACTTTGACTGAATGTCAGATATTATAAATTTACACTGTTGAGTGTTGAATATTTTGTTTTGCTGTAAATAGTCATAAGATTTTTTTAGGGGATACAGTTAACTTGAAACTGGTGGGAGCCAGAAATCATGGACTCTGACTGCTGGCTTGTGGAAAAGTTTATCTGCCCCTTTCATCACACAAAGTCCACAGTTCCTTCGTAAAAGACCAAGGCTTTATAAACCATTTATTGCCTCATTTTAAGGGAGCTTTTGCTAAGTTCCTCCTTTCCCTGAAACCATTAACTTCTCCATTGTCGTGATTATTTATGCCTCCATGTTGATAAATCCATTTCCAGTTCCCTTGTGTCACTGTAAGAGGTGAGATCTATCAAGAGAAATTCTTATCTTGCTAACTGGCTGCCATTAACTAAACCGTCCCCCAAGCTGCAGACTCAAGAGTACAGTATAAAGTTACCTCACAAGCTGATGATTGGTTGAAAAATGCTTAAAAAGATCAAATCACAAACTGAATGAGCAACTTTGAACTCTTATTTGTAGGTTGGCTTCCTGATGTGTGTGGTTCTTCCCCCTTCTCCTTCTCCTCTCCCCAATACATGTCTTGTCTGAGGCAATATTTGGCCTTCAGCTAATTTCTATTGTCAAGTGCTGCAGAACTCATGGTACGGAGTTCTTCACCCTCACCCTTCTCCCCTTGATCTTTGACCAAGAGGGTCAAACTCTGTTTATATCACAGCTAAGAATACTCCTGAGGCCAGTTGAGGCCAATATTCAATGGTAAGCACAGGTCAAGCAGTTAAAAGCTATTAGAGCACTTACCACTTACTAAAAGTCACCTGTGAAAGGAAAGCTGGGTCATGGGATGGGGTTGACAGCACTAGACCCTCTGGTGGCAACAGGACAATTTCTGTATAGTATGAATACCAGGAAAGCATTCCACATCCAGCCTGTGGCTAAGCCCCTGTTAGGGTATAGGTGACTGCATAAGATTTCTTCTTTCCCTGCAATAGTAAATGTTGTTTTCACTGTTTTTTGTTTTTTGTTTTTCTGAATGCTGGGCTTGATTCTTCCTGTCTGGTCCCCACCTGTTGAAGCCCTGTGGTGGTTCCTTGGTGAGTTCATGAATCTTGATTGATTTGATCCCCTCACTCTCTTTACCCAGGTTTTCTTTCTCCCTTGAACTCTGGCATCAGGTTTGATCAGTGCAATTAAACCCCATGTGACTGAAGTCTCCTGGTGGTACTTGGTCTGGTGTTGGTTTGATTCATGAATGATAGTTTTTCTGTCATGTGTCTGGTGTCCCTCTTTAAAACTCCCTTCTACTTTTTCACTCTTTGTCAGCTAGCCTGAGGAAAAGATTTCTGTAAAGTCTTGTCATATGTGATATGAGTGGGTACAGGGCACCAATGAGGCATGGGTCAGTCCACAAAGAACTCGTGGAGATGGTTGATGAGAGCACCTGACAAGTTTAGTAGAGGAAGCACAGAGAGACAGAATCTCTGTGTCTCAGGAAAGCTTCAAAATGGAATAAGCTGAAGGTAAGCCTTATACATCCAGGGAATGACATTTTTCTCTTGGTGGGAGTTACTAAGGCAAGTGGTTATGAGTTGCTAAGGACCACAGGCCTATCCCCAGTAAGCCCAAGGTTTAGGCAGGAGGTGTTAGGAGCATGGCTAAGGGTTGCTAAGGACTATAGGTAAGCCCAATCCCACTTTGTCTGGGGTTGGTGTGCTCTTGGCCTACCTGGGTGGCACTGGCTTTTTTTTAGCATTCCTGATGTTTGGACAGTTAATTATCTCTTGCTTATATAGCTGTAATCCTGCTTCATTGTTTTCAAGGTGTAGGCTATCATCATCAGTGTGTTCCAGGCCTTTTACTCTCCTATTACTCTCATTGTTTCTGTGAAAACCAATTTATTACTTCCTGGTCCCTTGGCCTATTACCAAATGACTCAAAGTAGTTAAGTTTGGGGGGCAGGGTTTAGCTTAATTTTAAGCTTTTCCAGGACCAACCAGAGCACCCTTAAATCTAGGGCTAATTTGTACAAGTACTGAGTATTCTAGTTGAAATTTTTTGATTTTGACTTGCGGCCCTGTGGTAAAATAAACTGTTTTCTGGTTCTGTGTGAGCTCTGAAGATTGTTATCTGAATTCTTTTTTGGGAAGATCTTTTCCCAGCTTTAGTTAGTTGGTTCCTTCATATCATGTACTAGTCATATGCATCTGGGAACTCTGTATATGTGAGATGCTCTCGCTGCAGCTCTGTTTTCCCTGGTCCTGTAGTCTGCTCTCTGCACTCGAGTTGTCAGGACTCTACACATTCCTTCTAATTCTGTCTCCTTCATTTGTGGTTACTGGGTGAGGATTTATACAATTCTAGTTTCACGCTCACTGTACTGGACTGGCAATTCCATAAAGTAATACGTTGGCGTAATCTTTGTACTAACTCTTTTATTTGCCCTCTTTTGTCCTAAGAACTCTGAAAGCCATTGTTTCGTTTATTAATTTATATCTTATTTGTTTTTTTTGTTGTTGTTTCAGGTGGGAGGATAAATCTAGTCTCTGTATCCCCCCCACATTTTTTTTTAGAAGTTGAAGTCCGGTACTCTTATCCTGGAATTTTTAAGGGATAAATCAGTGAGTTATCATGAGAAATCCTGGAAGCAAATCCTAACTCCAGGGAAAAGGAGAAATTAAGAGAGGAGATCCTAATTCTAAGAGGCTTCAGTTCTCTGAAATGGGTTTATACCTGGACTGGTTCCTAAGAGAATGTCTGCACTATTAAGTGATAGGTAGGAGAAAAAAAAAGTAGAGTGGTCTCATGGGATTCTATCCCAAGAGCATAAAGGAACCTAGGACAAGTGTCATCCTAATGCTTAGGCTCACCAATTATTTCCAGTAAGATTATAAATTTTAATAGATCATTTAATAAACATGTAAATAATGAATAAGCACCTAATATACAGTGGACTTATTACCCCAAACACAAAATATAAAATAAAATATTGTCTTTAAATTCTTAAAAAATAACAAGAGTAGAACTGGTGACCTGAAGATGATTGAAGCTACTGGGAGGTCAGCTTGATTCACTGAATAACCAAGAGACTCATACCCTACTACATCTTTAGCAAAGTTACACATTTCTACATGCCATGGATATTTGGGATTATTTTTAAGTAGTCAGGACTTTGATTACTAAGTATATGAATTCCAAGATTTATGTTATTTTGGTCTACTGTTCCCTGAATGTCTTAAGACATGAAACTTTGGGAAGAGATTAAATATATATATATACCCACACATATATATCAAAAAAGAGAAACAAAAATTCTAAGTCCAGTTAGTCTTTGAATTTTCACTTGAATAAGTAAATATTACTCTTAAAAGCCAAATCTGTAATTGGAACACCAGGATGACTGCCCTTATTCTCTGAATGACGGAGCAGTGCTTGTCACAGTGGTTTATTATATACTGGAAAGAGTTAGCCAACCCATCATCTCTTAATATCCTCTTTAATTCTTATATCTTAAGTGTTACTAGTCCAGGAAATAGGTGCTATAAATCATCTTTAGTGGTTGACCACCTAGTACATTGAAATAAGCTTTTAAAAAATGGCCTTTAAAATAGTTTTAAATTGAGGAAAAGCAAATGACTTGGGGTTTCAGTGCTGGTATGCTGTTCAAACCGTATGAATTTGGTAGAGAAGCAAGAGAGTAGTTGGGCGAGAGATTTGTTTAGCCGTATAGAAAAAAAAGTGAGGAAATCGGATTTATATTTTGAGGCTCTGAATGATTTCTGTCTATTGGGTTTCTACTCTTTCAGAAGTTGGGATTACTTAAACCTCATTATGAGTGAACTTGTCTCATTCTCCAGGATTAATTTTGATGAGGCTGGATTGTCAACCTTGACACAAATATGCATATTGGCAATAAATGTTCTGTAAAAAGATCTATATTTGACTTATGATAAAACCATCCCAATTATTGACATTAGAGAACTTTTAATTTCAGAGTTCAATTCATTTTATTTCAGAATTATGCTATTCAAAATTAGACTCTGCTTAGAAAGTCTGATAAATTCAGGTGATTTTTCTGTGTTTCTTTTTTCTTTTGTTTGTTAAAGTGAAGGTAAAGGCAGGAATGAAGGCAAGGAGGCAAGCAGGAAGGAAAAGAAGAAGGAGGGGGAGAGGGAGGGGAAGGGGGAGGAGGAGCATTTTAATTTTATTTCCATTTTAGTTGTCCACACTGGTTGTTTTCCCTGGACCTGGTACTCAAACTGAGGAGTGAATGGTTTGTGTCCTTCAGAGGCCATTGACCTAGTTGCTGCTCCTCCAGGGCACACTGGGGTGATTTTTCTAATTCTTTTCTACTTGTAAACCACTGCTATTAATATGTCCTGTCAGGAAGTTCTCTTTTTGAACTAACATTTTGAAGATTTTGTTAAAATTGAGGAGTCCTGTTTCTTTTTGATTCAGTGAATTGCACATATATGATTAAGTTCAGTGGGCATTTATTTTACAATGACTGTGCTTTAGGTAGCCTATTAAATGCTGTGGGTAAGAATAAACATAAATAAAATACATATTTTATCTTTTAGGAAAGGTGAACTATGAGCAAAAACAAACTTGCTCAATGACAGATATAGTATGTGGGTCAGGGAAAGTACAAACTTGTGATTGGATGTCAAATGAATGAGAGAGATTTCTGGCTGAAGAATTGTAGAAAGAAGTTATGGAGGAGATAGCTCTTTCATTGGGACATGGTAGGCTAGATGGATTTTGAAATTTGGCCTAAGTGCCTGGGAAGAATAGAGACTGGAAAAATGTTCAGTTCACAAGGAATAGGGTCAGTAAGTCAGAAGAAAATGTATAATAAATACAAGATACCTTTGTGCAATGTACCTTTATACAATTTTACCATAAATTTCATCTGAGTGTGTGTGTGTGTGTGTGTGTGTGTGTGTGTGTGTTCTGGAATATGTATATTCATTTTCATTCATCCTAAGCCTTGAAATAAAAATTATTTTTGTCATATTCAAGAGAGGGACTTAAATTTGTGCAAGTGTGCTAGCTGGTATTTTCCAACACAACTTAATCACAGACAGGGCAGTGCTTAACACACAATAGATCAGTAAGCTTTTTTTTTTTTTTTTAAAGAACAGAGTTCTCAGGTGTTCCCTGAAATGTGGGGTAGAGTCTGGAACACTGGGTCAAGTTTTCTTTTCACTTGTGAATGGAATTTGTTTTATTCTAATAAACATCTGTCTTGGGTCCTAAAGATAGAATTATGCATTGCCTTATGGTGAATACTTGCTTGGGACTCAGATTATAAACCTACATCAAAGGACCAAGTGATGAGCTGTGTTAGCACCTCATTAATGCTCTTTACACAAGAATCTCAAGTATTGGAAGTATGTCCTGTCTTTCCCTACACTTAAATATACCTGTATGTCATCCTGAGTTAAATGAATCTTTATTTTCTTTGGAATATTATTTTTGGGAAAGGAAAGAGGAAAAGGAAGAGGCTGGATAATAGGTTACATAAGAAGGGTAATCCTATTTGTTTTTTATTTGTCTATTCTGTATCTAAATGGAAATATTGTTTGTAAATGCTCAGAATGGATTTCTTTTAGGCATCTTTAAAAAAAGGGAATAAAAGACTAAATATCTAGTCAGTTGATGGATACATTTAAGGAATTTGAAGGTATAAGAGCAATTGTTTTTAAGACATTACCAATTCTTTTCACTTTTCCTTCCTGGGAATGCTGATTAGCCATAATGGATAAATAATGACTATGGATGGAGATTTACATAACAGATGAATCTGTTTATAAACTGTGCCGAGTTTCTGGACCATCCTGCCAACCTTTTTAGAAATCCATACAAACTATTTATTGGTGTCTACAGCTCCCAAATAGCTTCTCCTAATTACAAGTATTTAAACATAAATGAAAATGGAAGTTTAGAACTGATGCAGTGAGCAATTCTAATGAAACTTCAAATTGGCAGGAAGAGCCACTTCTACTTCCACTGCATGTTAATTTTTCTACTTTATAATCAACAAAATTTGATCATATAAATGGCATCACTTCCCAAATGGAGGGAGAAAGGGAAGGAATGAATCATTGACCTTTATAGATGAGATCTTTTACAGAGGTTTATATACTGAGATGCCTGTGAAAATGCAAAATTGTAAATGAGATATTTTTTTCTTATTGATTTGTTCAGTTGGTAAAAGGGAGATGACAGTAAGATGAATGCACAGCCCCCCATGTTCTGATCTTTCTGAGGTTGCAATGGAGAGGTTATACATTTCATTTGAGCTGACAGGAATTTGAAATGTTACAGATAGATTTCCTGAGCTCAACCATTATTTACTGTTTCACTGTAATGTCAGTCTCTTTCTGCTACTTCAATATTGTTTGCACTTTACCTTTGTGAAAAGGGCCTTGATTGAGCCCTACAAGGGAGATATTGCTATCTTTCTGCAAGATCAATGAAGACGTGTTTACAGGTCCCCTGCACAGTGTACACACTACAATAATGGATTTTAGTCCATGTTGACTGAAAGCTCTTTTCGTTTGTAACTTGTCAATCTTGTATCTATTACTTGATTGCAACATAAAAAGGCTATTTGGCCAAACACTGAAACAACAAGTGTATCAATCGAGCTGAATTGGTTACCTGAACTAAATATATGCAGCTCTTAGTCAGACAAGTCACAACTAGAAAGAAGGCCAAGACTTTGTCTCCCCATTTAGGACCATTTCCTAGTTGTACTAACCTAAATTAGAAGTGTTTTTTTTCTCCTGAAGTGGTTTTAGTTGATATACAGTTGCAACAGCAAAAGGATTCAGTTTTATTTCAATCAGATAATTATATACAAAAAGTAGCTGTATTATTTTTTGAAGGAGAGTCTAAATTTGCCAGAAAGAAGGAAAAGTTCCACACAGTCATTAAAGTCTTTTCCCAGGAATAGGGACTAGTTGTTGAAGTTATAAAGAAAATAATTATCTCTCCACTCCATATGTATGTATGACTGTTAGCATAACCTTAGCTAAGGTTAGAGTTGCTTTTTTTTCCTTCTGACCATTTCAGTGACATATCTATTACACTAAGTTAGATATCCTTCTCACAATGATTTAATTTCTAGAGCAGCTAAAGTTTTCATCCACTCCAAGTCATCTCGAAGATGTCTCAGTATATCAGAGTTAGTATTGACTCCTTGTCCTCGACTCAGATTATAATTATTCTTAGATTTAAGAATTAAATTGGCATATGTGGTAAAGATGATTTGATATAGGGAAACTTTTTCAAGGAACCATTTCTCTCTGTCACATTTTTTTTTCCTGCTGCGAGCACCTAGGACTACTCACTTGGGAAACTATGGCCTATGAGTTTAATAGAAAATTCTTTAGGAATAGATACATTATGGCAAATTCTACTGCACAAGTACTGCCTATAATAAGTCATGTGAATTAAAATTTACTACTGTAATCATTTATCATTCACTGTAACAGATTCATATAAAAGATTTATGTAAATTAAAAAATAGAATCTTGCTTTAAAGGAGATACAAAGCCTGTCATTAAGGAAAATTTGTATTAAACCTAGTTTTAATGTTTAGGAAACTTTTTGTAATACCTATTATTATCCATTAACTAATCGTCTGGTAAATCTGTATTTTTGTATAGCATATGAAACACAATTGAATAGGCTGTCTCTTGAAACAAGTCTGTGCCAATTTTTGCACTTTAGAATCTTTGAGTTGGATGGTTCTGAAACTTTCAGACAACAAAACAGACTTACAGCCATTAAGTGATGTATCCAAATTTCTGTAAACTACTGATGAAACAGGTTTAGTAGAGGTTAGGATCTCTAGATGACTGATTTAGTACTTGTTTTTTCCCCCAGGTTTACTCTGAAGGGACAGGAAGGAGAGCATATTTGGGGGCTGTATTGGTTTGTACCACAAACGGAGTGGTTGGAAAACAGATATTTATTATTTCACAGTTCTGAAGTCTAGAAGTCTGAGGTCTGGTATCACCAGGGCTGGCCCCTGCTGTGAGGGAAAATTGATTCCATGCCTCCTTTTTCTGATTTGTTGGTAAACTTTGGCAATGTAGATACATACCTCACTTATGTCTCATGGCATTTTCCCTGTGTGTCTCTAGGGAAATCGGTTATGTTGGAGTAAGGTCCCTTAATGACCATTTGAACTTGATTACCCCTGTAGATACCCTATCTTCAAATAAGCTCACATTCTGGGGGTACTAGGGATTAGGTTTTTAACATATGAATTTGGGGGGGGTGCACAATTCAATTTATAAGACCAACTTTTAATTCTCTTTAATTCAATCCATTAAGCCTCATTATTTTAGAAGCTACTGAATGGAGAAAGAAGGAAGGCAAAACTGGATAAAGAAAAACTAAGGCATTTTCCCTGCTGTTATTTTTTCTTAGCAAATGTAAATTGCATTTACATGAACAGAAATTAAATGGAATTTTATAGGGAGAGGTACTTAGAATTTTTAAGTACCTCAAATGTTCTGTCTAGAAATTTTTTTAAAATCCTACTTACAAATAATTCTTACTGTCCATTATAGTGGTTCTTTAAGATTCTGTTCTGGACAATATTTTATTCAATTGGACAAAACTGGACAAAATATACCAGGCTTGAATTACTCTATTTCTTCATCATGAAACTTCAATCCAAGTAGTCATTTTTATAATTATGTTTACAAATCCAGTCTGCTTATCCATTAGAAAGTAGCGGAATGTAAGATTTAATAAAAATGCTAAATACATATAAATGTATTGAAATAATTTGTGATAGCCATTTTCAGTGAATTTTTGTCAGTTTACAAATTTTTTGAAATTTTGATCGACAGTTTACTCTGAGTGTTAATATTTGTACCCTACAGAGTCTCACACATCAGCTCAGCCTCTTAGAGGAAAGTTTACCCCTCAAGATAAAGTGGTGGATGTTCCTGATGATCATCTAAATAATTACATGTGCTATAGAATGCAATGCAGACAGGAGTGGATTTAGGCAAGAGTGAAGAATTGATGAAAAATGGTGAAGATTAATGGAGAGGTGCTTACTAATTATATCTTCAATGAAAGCTGGTTAAAGCTGTTTTCTGCTTTAACAGATTATTAAAATAAAGAAATGTGCCTGACACATTCATAAAAAATTATAAATCTAATTTTCAGTTACCCATGCAATACTTTTAAAAACTTTTGACTTATTGAAGATTATGGGGACAAATATAAGCACCATATAAAGGAAACCACAGAGAGTATCCTCAGTTTAGTGCTTCTCAAACTGGTGTGTGCATACCCCACAACCTCTCTGTAGATGGTTAATTTTACTAGAGATCAGAAGTAGGTGTTCTGAATTTTTGAACTCTTAAAAAGGAGAAGAGCATAATTAAGCCACTTATCAAATGTGGACAGTTGGGTCTCAGCCCATTGGGCACTCTGGAAAGCAGTGTAGAACATACATCAGAATTAGCATGACCCAAGGGCCAGAAAAGTAGGATATTTTACCATGAACTTCTACCTGTCATACTTGAAGCTGTGTCCAAATGCACTTGCACCTTGTTTTGCTTCTTCACTGAGTGTGCTCCTAAAGTTAGTTATAAGGGCTCGCAGAGTTGAAGTGTTCCCAGTAGGCAGCCTTTATTAAGAGATTAATGCCCACAGGATAGGGAATGGAAGACACCCACAGCTTTTGCTAGAGATAAGTTGGTAGTAAACAACCAAAAAAATGGATTGACGATGTCTTCAAGGTCAATTTTAGAATTATCTCTACAAGTGAAATAGGGAACAATTTGGCAATACTATATTCTGTAAATCTAGTCAAATCTTTTTTTGGGTCACCAAGAAATGGAGTTGCCCTAATGTTCAAATGATGCATTTTCTTGAATATATTCCTGAACAACTGTTTAAAAAATTGAGGTTAATCTAGTTCTTTATTATGTGGCAGAAAGCTTATGTTAATATTCATCTATATGTTCTGTTTTATGATGGTGGTATAAATGAAAACATACTAATTTGGGAGGGCTTTAGAGCTACAGTAAGTGATGTAGAAGTGCTCAGTCAATAAACATTTCACAACCACAGAGTTGATTAGGGGAAAAATATGAAATAAGGCATATGGAACTAAATCCAAGATATGGACACCTATTGTGAAGACTATGCTGATGTCTCCTCAACAGAAACCATCATAGTTTCAGTCAGAACATCAAGGCAAAGATTGGCCTCTTGAGTTTGTTGGTGTGTGCAATGAGGTACTAAAAGATAAAAGATTCATTTAAAGTAATGGTTTGAATAATTTTCTTTTAAAAATTTTGTTATAAAAGATCAACCCTCACAGTTGGATCCCAGTGTTACTGTTTTTCAAAGAGTAGTCATAGCAACTAAACTTCAAAATAAATTTCTTGTGTTTATTGAGCAAAATGAGGGATTTAGTATAACATTTTTTCTTTCATAACTGCTGCCCTCATGAGCTGTTGTTACTCTTTCTCCTCTCTCTAAATTTTTAGATACAAATTTTTAGATCTTACCTTTGAACTGTATGCTGTCTTCTTTTCTCCCCATGATTGCAAAAACCTGAAAAATTGTTAGGGAGGAAGAAATTCCTTCACTATCAGAGACAGAAAAATGTAAAAGCATCAGAAATTTTTCTAACAAGCAGGGAAAGGGGAAGGAGGAAAGTCCTGGAACACTGATATCATACATTAATCACTTAAAAAAAATTTTAGTACAGTAAGTTTATTTTACAAATTAAATTAATCTCATGTTTGTAGTTCACCATATGTGCAGTCCCCATTCCTCAGATACTTGTCAGCATACCTGCCCTCCAGCATATCACCAAGTGTTCTTCTCCACTCTCCACTGGGCTCTATCATCATTTCCTGCCCCCACACCCCCTCCTGCCTACAATGTCCCACTTCCTATTGGTAACTTCAGCTCTACTGCAAGTGTCCAAGGCTTGGTTTTGTTTAATCTGTTCCTTTGTTTTGAATATTCACTTTCTACCTATGAGTGAGGTCTGTTATCTATCTTCTTTAGATTTTATTCTAGCATAATCCCCTCTAGACTATTCATGTTGATTCAAATGACAGGATTTGATGTCTTCTAGAACTGTGTAGTATTCCAATGTGTATGTCTGTGTATGGATGTGTATGTATATATATATACACATACACATGCACATCTTCTTTATCCATTCTTCTGACACTGGGCACTTAGATAGTTTCCAGTTCTTAGCTGTTGTGAATAGGGCTGCAATAAGCATAGTGGTACATAAATCTCTACCGATTAGTATTTTTGCACCTTTTGGGTGCATACCCAGAAGTGGATGGTGGGATCATATGAGATTTCCATATTAACATTTTCAGGAATCTCCATACTGTTTTCCATAGGGGTTGTACCAATTTGCACTCCCATCAAGAGTGTAAAAGTGTTCCCATTTCTCCACATCCTCACCAACATTTCTTGTTTCCGGACTTCTGGATAATAGCTAATCTCAGGTGTAGGTGATGTCTCATTGTTGTTTGATTTGCATTTCCCTGATAACCAGCAAGTAGGAACATCTTTTCATATGCCTGTTGGTTATCTGTAGATCCTCTTTGGAAAAGTGTCTTTCCAATACCTCTTCCAATATTCTGACTGGATGCCTGTTTTTCTGCTGTTGTGTTTTATGAGTTTTTTGTACATTTTGGATATTAAACCTTTGTCAGAAATATGGGATGTGGATATCTTTTCCCAGTTAACAGGTTATCATTTTGTTTTGGTGATATTTTCTTTCACTGTGCAGAAGCTCTTTAGTTTGATGCAATCCCAATTATTTTTCTGTTTCCCTCGATGCTAAAGTTGAGTCCCCAAAGACATGTCTAAGGCTGATGTCATGGAATGTCTTTCCTGTGCTGTCTTCCAAGAATTTTATGGTTTTAGGTTTTATGTCAAAGTTTCTAGTCCATTTTGAGGTGTCCGTGTCCGTGTGTGTATGTGTGTGGTGTTAGAGAGTGGTATAGCTTCATTCTTTTGTGTGTGGCTGTCCAGTTTTCCCAAAACCATTTATTGAGGACACTTTCCTTTCTCTGTTGTATGCTTTTGGGTCCTTTGTCATAGATTAACTGAATATCTGTATGTGAGTTAGTTTCTGTTGATTCAGTTCTATTCCACTAATTTTACCTCTTACCGTTTCCATACCATACCATTTGATCACTATCACTTTGTAGTATAGCTCAGTGTCTGAGAGCATAATTCACTCAGTTTCGTTCTTTTTTCTTATAATTGCTTTGACTATATGGGGTCCTTTGTTGTTCCATACAAATTTTAAGATTTTTTGCTCTATTTCCTTGATATAAGCCCATGGCATTTTAATGGGGATTATATTACATCTGTATATTGCTTTAGGTAAGATGACTGTTTCAGCAGTGAGCAGGGAATGTCTCTCCATCTATTCGTATCCTCCTCTGTTTCTTTTAACATAGACTTGTGGTTTTCATTGCAGAAGTCTTTTACTTCCTTTGTTAAGTATATTCCAATATATTTGATTCTTTTAACTTCTTTTTAAAATTGTCTGGTTTTCTTAATTTCATTTTCTTCTAGTGTGTTGTATATAAAAATGCAACAGATTTTTGTGCATTGACTTTGTAGGCTGTCACTTTACTATATTCGTTGATTAGTTATAGTACTTTTTTGTCAGAGTTTTAGGGTTTTCAATATATGTAATTATTACATCTGCAATAATGATAGTTTTAATTTCTCCTTTCCAATTTGGATTCCTTTTATTTCCTTTACTTGCCAAATTTATGTCCTTTACTTAGCCAGAGGGCTAAAACCTCCAGTATGGTTTTCAATAATAGTGAGAGTGGATATCCTTGCCTTGTTCCTGACCTTTGAGGAAATGTTTGCAGTTTTTCACCAGTGACTATGATGTTTACTGTGTTTCTTGTATATAACCTTTATTATGCTGAGGTATATATCTTCTATTCCCATTTTATGGAGGTTTTTTTTTTATCATAAATGGGTATTGGAGCTTGTCAAAAGCATTCTCTGCATCTATTGATATGATCATTGTTTTTCTCCTTGCTCTTGTAATATGTTTTATTACATTAATTGATTTATGTATGCTAAACCATCCTTGCATCCCTGAGATGAATCCCACTTGTTCATGATGGATGATCTTTTTGATGCATTGTTGGATTGTTTGCTATTATTTTGTTGAGAATTTTTGCATCTATGTCAATTAGAGATATTGCTTGTAATTTTCTTTCTTAATGATTTCTCTAGCAGCTTTTGGTCTTAGTGTGATGTTAGCTTCATAGAAGGTGTTTGGAAGTGCTCTCTGCTCTTCATTATTTTGGAAGAGCTGGAGACAAATAGGTATTCTCTGAAGGTTTGGTGAAACTCATTAGAGAAGCCATCTCATCCTGGGTTTTTATTTTAGGGAGACTTTTGATTACTTCTTCAATTCTCCTGCTTGTGATTGTTCTATTCAGGTTTTCCAATTCTTCTAAGTTCAGTCTTGTTAGGCTATATTTTTCTAAAAATCTGTGCATGTCCTGGAGATCGTCCACTCTGTTGTCATAGAGCTGTTCACAGCAGTCTTCTGTGGTGTTTGGTGTTTCTGTGGTGTTTGGTGTTTCTGTGGTGTTTGATGTCACTTCTCCTCCTCATTTCTGATTCCAGTCAGGGGAGTTTTCTCTCTTTCTTTGTGAGTGCAGCGAATGGCATGTCAATTTTAAAAAAATTAAGGAACCAGCTTTTGACACCATTGATATTCTGGATTATCTTTATGTTTTCTATTCCATTTTTTTTCTCCTCACATTTTTATAATTTCTTTTCTTCTGCTGATTTTGGTTTTAATTGTTCTTCTCTCTCTAGTTGTTTCAAGTATAGGGCTAGATTGTTTATGTGTGATTTTTCTTGTTTCTTGAGGTGGGCCTGGATTGCAATAAACTTCCCTCTTAGTACTGTTTTTGCTGCGTCCCATAGATTCTGGTAGCTCATGTCTTCGTTATCATTTGTCTCTAAGTATTTTTCAAGTTACTCTTTGATTTCCTCTTTTACCCAAGTCATTCAGAAATATATTGTTTCGTTTACAATTAACTGGGGTCTTCCAGCTTTCATTTTTGTCATTGATTTCTAGTTTTAAACCATTGTGATCACAGAAGATGCTTGGCATGATTTCAGTTTTTAAATATGTTGAGATCAATTTTGTGTCCAACTATGTGATCTGTCCTTGAGAATGCTGCATGCACATTTGATAAGATAGTGAACTCTGTAGTCATTGAATGAAGTGTTTGGTTTATGTCTATTAGGCCTTTTGAAATGGTAATTCTATGTTGCTCTTTCCCTATTCATTTTCTGCCTGGTTGATCTATCCCCTCTGTAAGTGAGGGGTTGAAGTCTCCCACTATTACTGTATTGTTGTTGATGTCTCTGTCAATTCTAGTAGTGCTTCCTTAAAAATTGTTGATGCTTCTTCGTTTGGTACATATATGTTAATAAGTGTTACGTTTTCTTACTGGATTGATCCTTTAATCATGACATAATTTTCATCTCTGTCTTTTGTTACACTTTAACTGGAAGTCCATTTTATCCAATATAAGTATGACTGCTCCTACTCTTTTTTGGTTGCCATTTGGCTGTAGGATTGTCATCCAATCATGGACTTTGAGCCTTTGTTTATCTTCTCAAAGAAAGTGATTTTCCTGAAGGCAACGGAAGACTGGGTTATGCTTTTTAATTCATTCAGCCACTCTGTGCCTTTGGTTGTTGAGTTCAATCTATTAACACTTAGGGTGATTAATGATATGTAGCTTTATTGCTGTTTTATATTTTGTCATCTGTTATCCCAGGAAGTGCCTTTGTTCTTCTTTCTCTCTTCTTAGGTGGGTTGATTTTAGTTATGTTTTCATTGATTTCCCTTTTTTTTTTTTTAACTTTGCTTTTTCCTGGAGATGTGTTTTGAGGTTGCCTGAAGTAAGCATTAATAAATCTATGTTTATTTCCTATTTGAAAGTAGATTAGGCTTGCATGCATTCTAACATCCACATTTTTTTACTCTGCCCTTTTCTTACACATATTTTATGTATTGCTGTCTACTGTTTTTAAGTGGGATTTCTTTACACTTTATACAGCACCTTTAGTATTTTTTCTACAGCTGGTTGTGATGATGAATTACTTTCACTTTTGTTTATCTGAAAAGCTATTTAACATTCCTTCAGTTCTAAATTATAATCTCACAGGGTATGAGAATCCTAGGTTGAAAATAAGCACTTTGATTATACGTGCTATTCTCTTCTGGCTGGTAAAGTTTCAGTTGGTAAATCTGCTGACAGTCTTATGGGGACTCCTTTGTATGTGACTTCTTTTTCTCTAACTGTTTTAAGAGTCTTTATTTTGTATTTTTGACATTTTGAATACAATGTGTCTAGGTGTTGATCTGTTTGGGTGTCTTTTATTTGGAACTCTTTTAACTTCTTGGGTCTGTAGGCTTACTTCATTCTAAGGTTCTAGAAATTATCAGCTATTATTTCTTCAAATACACTTTCTGTCTCCCTTTCTCTCTCATCTCTTTCTGGGACACCTATGATGTAAATGTTTTTTTTGTTCTTATCCTTTTATTTTATCATTTATCCTTTTGTTCTTATCCCATAGATCTCAATCCTGTCTTCATTTCTTTTCTTTTTTTTCTCTTTGCTTGTTTGCTTGAGTGAATTTCTCTGCCCTATCTTCTAACTCACTGATTCTTTTGGAGGCTTCATCCATCCTATTCTTGAGTCTCTCTATTGATTTTTTTAATTCAGCTATCCTGTTCTTCATTTCTTTGATATCTTGCTTACTTTCTTCTCTCTCTTTTTTGTTGTTCTCTTTTTCTTCCCCTATTATTTTCTTGATTTCCATGAGTATGTTTGTTTCTCTTAGCCTAAATTCATCCCCAAGTGGTTTGCATATGTCTGTTTTGTTCAGAATCTACCGAGTTTTTTTAATTGTTTCCATCATTTTGCATATATTTCTCTGTTTCTTCACTCTACTTGGTATTCTGTTTGTATTTCCGTGGGCTAGGTTTCCCTGCTGTGATTGTCTGTGTAAGGTATTGTCTTGCACCAAAGAAGCCTGGATCTTGGTTTGAACACTGGAAATTCTTGTGGCAACACCACTGGTTGTATTTGTTCAAGTTCTTAGGTAGACTCTGTTTTGGTGCCCAAGATATCAACCTATGGGATTGGAGTTTGTGTGGGGGAAACAGAGCCTTCCCCCAGCATCCCAGGTTCAAATAGTAATGACCACCTTGTTGCCCCCCAGTTGGCAATCAGGCTGCAGTTCCATCTTGGCCCACATTGTGGCTCTAGTGGCAGCATTGAGGGTTCATCCACTCTAGAAGACTCTTTTTACCTTCTAGTCTGTGAACAGGATAGCCAGTGGGTGGGTCCTGCAACTGTGGCACAGTATGGTGGTAGGAGGAGGTGGAGGTTAAGGATTCCCCTAGCTGTGCTGGGGACAGAAAGTAGAGCAAGAACAAAGTGGGAGTTGGCAGAATATCAAGGGCACCAGGCCCAGAGCACTAGGCAAAGGCCACCATGGAAAAGCCCTGGGGCAGTGTTCCTGTAACTGTTCACTCCACCCAAACAAGACAGATACAGTTATGTAGTTAGAAAACAAAAGCCTACATAAGCAAATCCAACATAAAGATAAAATTTTTTGTATAGGCTGCTTGAAACAATTCTGTGTATAAACTCAATGAACAGGTAGAAGGCAGAGTATTCAGGGCTCTCAGTCCACTAGACTGTTGGCCCCCTAACCCCACCTTTCCTATCTCTCACTTACTTTGAGTTTCTCAATCTCTGGCAGCACCCTCCTCCTCTCCCTTGTTCCCAGGAGCAAAAATTCATAACTGCTTTCTCATCATGGTGGTGCCCATTGTAAGTCCCCTGCTAACTTCTGCTCAGATCACTAGGGCACTGGTCCTCCTTCCTCCTGGCACCAAAGCATCTCCCCCACCTTTTCTTGTCCCCACCCCGCTGGGTGGGCTCTTTGCTACTTTGGAGCTATTCTCCAGTAGTCTCATTTCTTTCCGTGGTTCCACCCCCTCCACTGTGACTTGAATCCTGAATCTGTGGTGTAGCTCTGAACACTGAAATTTTTGCATGTCTCTTGCAGTCCTGTTTGCTCTTACCTTCTCTGTAGCCTCTGGGCCCACTTTGCCTTCATATTTATATCTAGAAAATAGGTGAATTCCTAGTTGTTCTTTGGGGAGGAGGTGGGACTTATTCCTACCAGTTTACCATCTTGACCCCAATTGCCTTAATCACTTTTATCCCTTCAAAGTTATAATGAACTGGGAAATGATTTTGAAAGTGTAGCCAAAGAGATGATACTACATAGCATAATAGTTACAGTGTGAGCTCTGGAGAATCTGAATTAAAATCTCTATTTCTACCTGTGAGATCTTCAGGTTTTTTTTCTTTTTAAATGTAGAATGGAAGTAATTATAGTACTTGCTAAGTAGAAATTGCTTAAAGTATTTAGATCACAACAAATATACCATAAATATTAGCTGTCCTTATCTTTGACTAATCATGTAGAAAGTCTTAGAGAATGTAACATCTGTGGTATGTGTATGTGTGTGTGTGTAGGGGGGTGGGTGTTTTTAAGTCAGAAAAAACAATAGTAAGGAGTAAACACCTGGAAAGAATGAATACATTTCTCATCCCTGTGATAAAATATAATTGACCACACTGACTTATTTGGTGGCCCTCTCAATCAGCGTTCATATACTAGGACTCTAAATGATTTTGCATTACCTGACATAGTTAAACTGAAATTGAGTTTGAGGGTTGAATGAAGAATGTTGATATAGCAACTATGAGTTTCACAGTATCTGTTGTGTTTATATTGGATGGAAAAATTTAGAATTAGCATCAATTACAGAACATTGTTAAATAATGTAAATTTTGCTGTTTTGCATAACTTCTCCAGATAATACAAGTTAACACTAAAATTCTGTACTGTGTCTTAAAGTAATATACTTCATAAGTATATGATTGACTTTCTTTCATTATATTTTATTAAGTGGTACTCTACTTTGCCATTCAGTATTTTGGAGGCATCCAGGAAAGTATAAAGTTCATAGTTTGGAGTAAATATTTTTCTAGATATTAGAAAATTGATATAAGAAAATTCACTATAAGCTCTTATTTCTTCACTTCCTGGTAGCTTACAAAAAGTTTCAGCAATATAAATTCTGACTCTTTTGATCACAATATCTCTAAATTGGTGTATATCTCACACTCCCTCCAATACTACTTTTTCCAGAATTACATATCACAAATTTCTCAAGTAACAGATCAAATACCATTTTATTTGTGGTGTTTTCTACATATGCCCAAAGAAAAAGAAGGAAGGGTTAGAAGTAAAAGTGAAAATAGCTCAACAAAAGTAGAAGTTTCTTTAGCGACTGTTATCTTAAATTATCTTATTATACAAAACATAAATAATTGATGGATAAATATTGTATTAAACATATCAATTTACAATGACTGGACTAAGATAAAACAAGCTGGAATTGTTCCTTAGTTTGACTAAGTGCTGTTTTTTCTCTGACTGAAAAATCACACTAGTTTGAGATTCTAGACTCGTATAAATATGTGAATATAAATGACTATAGTTTTTATAATGCTTTGAGAGATAATTCAGGGAAAACCACTGCAATGTTACACCCAGAATCCTGTGAAAAAAGGTAATATAATATTTGATATTAAAATTAAAACTTAGCTGTATCTTACTATAAGATCAGATCACTTAAACCTAGTTATAAATTTCTATGGAGCACTCATGCCTCAAAGAAATATTTATCAAAGTTTTATAAAAAAGAAAAATACTTTTAAATAGTTTTATAATTGATTCTAATTCTAAATTTTTCATCAGATGTAAATAAATTAGATCTTGTGAAACTCATGGTTCCTACATCAACTTTTTCATTCACATCAGAAACTCAGTTTCAGTTCAACTATGTCAAGTAGAAATGAGAAAAATCATTAAATAGTTAAATGAATTGAAATTATCCATGCTAAACTTTCAAAGTAGAGTAGTAAATGTTTATAGTCAGAAGGCTAAGAAGATCAAGAAAACACATTCAAAGGAGTTGATATTTGAGTAATGACTTGAATGAAAGGAAGAAGTGAAACATGAATTCTGAAGAAACAGATAAGGGAGAAGAACAAAACTCCAATATGGGAGCTAGTATGGACTATGAGAACAGAATAACCAAGGGGAAAAAATGATAAGAAATTGGCGTAAATGTGATATTGTCTTTGGATTTTACTCTAGGTATGAGAAACATGTTAGTGAAATAATCTAATAACTTTTCCTAAAAGCTTACTTAACTAGCATGTGGAACTTAAGCTAGAGAGAGGGAATAATTGATTCATAAGGGAAGGTAGTAAGCAAACCTGGTAAAGGGGACAAATTTTATGGTGGTTAGAATTCTGCTGTTGGTGGTAAATTATGTATTATATCTAGATTTTAATTTAGAATGGTACACATCTTAAACCTATATGATGTTATGATACCATGTTCCTTTAATTAAAGTTTTTATTTAAAAAATAATAATTTAAGAGAGGGAGAGAATAATGATAGGAAAAAGTTCCTGAACTAGGTGAGAGGGCATGGGATCTAGTACATAGCTGAGGAGTCGACTTTGGGTAGAACACACAGACTATAAACCTACTGAACAGGAGGATAGTCAAGTATATGGGCATATTTAGGAAAGTGAGTTAATTTGATGGTGTGGGTATGTGAAATTCTCTTGACATTTTTTCTGTTTTTCAGTGAAATAAATAATTTAGTTGAGAATAAAGAAAAGTAGTGATGATGAAGATATAGAAATAGAAGAGATAATAAACTATTATTCTAAAACTGGGATGGAGGTAAATCAATTGGGTTTATATAAATGTATAATATTCTAAACATATAGATACATTACATATAAGCTTACATATAAACATATATAATCTATTAATATTTGTAGCTATATGTCTGTAAATCTATAAAATATGGGTGTTAGATTAGGCAGTCTCTAGAGTAATGAATACATTGTAATGTGTAAGAGCCAATATATTATTTTCAGGCCATGATGAGCTATATTCATATGAAGTTGGTATCTTCTTTAAAAGTTTTACTTATTGTTGATTAATCATTGAAATAATCCACTAAACAAAAATGAAATGTATGGAAAGATGTAGCAGTTCAGAAACTAGAATGCTCAGAATAGACAAAGTCTTTGATTCTAGAAACATACTGAGAAACTAATTATTATGCTTGGCTTTAGGTGATGTGCCATTTCTGACTCTTGGGATATAGGGTGGCTGGTGTAAGGAGAAGAAAAGGGTAGTAGAGTAACTGAGTGGTTTGTATCAGTGTGTACCATGTTCACTCTGTTTTTAATGTCTATCATTTTTATTTTTCAATGTTCAAGGGAAAAAGCTTTGTACTGTAGTAATATTTGGCATATGTTAGAACCATAATTTAATGCTTTACTAAAATCTTGACATCGAGACCTGTGGCACAAAGTTTGGGTATTTTGTGTTTTAGACAGTGCTGTCAGCTCAATAATATCAGTGAATAACACTGTAATGAGACAATCTTAAGTGGATTAGTAATACAAGGTTTTGTGAGAGATAAATTGTGATAATATCTGTTAAACCTGAAAAGCTAGCACATATCAAATAGTCCAAAATCTTATTTCTTGCTATCATCACATTATTATCATTTTTATTAAATTTTGATGTTCTAAAAACATCTGGATAAATTTCATGAAATATATTTTATTTATAACTTTATAACTAAAGTCAGACCAGCAGTTATTATGTATTGAAACATATAGTAAGATTTTGGATATAGACTCATAAACCTGCATGAAAGTAGACCATGATGAATGAACCATATATTAGGAAGTCTTCGAGATCAAGATAAGGAGTTGGGATTCCAATAGGTAGGGAAAAGGTAACCAAATACTGTAGTAACTCTAAAATGATAGAGTAGTTACATCTGAAACTACTGGCTTTTAGCAATATGACAGACTGAGTAGTTTCTGTTCTCTATTCTATTAAAAAATTTAAGAAATTTTGGATAAAAAATTCTGCAGCAATAAAAACTTTTAAATGTTCTTCATGTACCAAAAATGAAGGGAAAATTGAAAACTAAAAATGTACCACAGGGACAATTTTACAACTCACAGTGCACAGAATTCACATGAGAAAAGCAATCTTCACAGATACTGAGTCACAATTAAAATTATATAGCACATGAGGAAACAATAATTAAGAGGAATTTAGCAACAAAACACATAGGAAAATTAGAGTTCTATGAATTTACAACTTGAAAGAGAACCAAATAAAAGCTTCTGAACTTTAATATCTAGCCATGGAAATTAAAATGGCCAATTTTAAGAGCAGTTTAAATATAATCGAAGAGAGAACTAATGAAGTGGAAAAGAAATCTAAGAAAATTAAATGAAATACAGTCAGAGGTTGGAGATGAGATCAAAAGACATTGAGAACAGCTTAAATGATATGAAATTTCTCAAGTTCAGAAAGGCAAATAGAGAAAAATGGGATACTAAAAACTGCATGAATTCATAAATCTCAGATTAAAGAAGCACACAGGATTTCAAGTAAGATGAATAAAAACACATTATGAGAACAGAAGAATAGCATAAAGCAAAGGAGGAAATATATGTTGATACAGATATGTGTATATATAACATGATTCTGGAAAGAAAAGTAAGATTGTCTAAAAAGAAAAACACAATTACATTAAAAGAAAAGAATATATTTCATATCACATAAAAGGAGGACAAAATTACATTCCAATCTTAACTGTGCTATGGAAAAGAAATCTTAAAACTGGAAATTTATACCCAATTAAATTCAATCAAGAATGAGGACAAATATTTTTAATATAATGACAAAGAGTGTTTTTTTCTCAGAGAACTAGAAAAGAAATGATTCTTAGGGTTGTATGGATGTTAGGTTGTTAGGATGAACAAAATTAAATTCATAAGGAAGTAGTGGAATGCAAGAAATAGTTGTGAGAATAAATTAATCATGTGAAAAAATAAAATAATCACATTGATATTGATTAGTATTCATGAATTTTGAAAACAGGTGGTGAGAATAATGGAAATGACATGGAAGATGGAGTGGTCAGAGTTAAAATGTTCTAAGATTTATTTAGAAGGAGGACATGAAAAGTATTAGCTTTAAACTTGGTAAATCAAGCATGTATGACTCAAATATAAACATAATAAACAGAATAGAAATACAATGAGTAGCTTTAAAAAATTAAAGACAAAAAGTCTTGCTAATAAATGTAAATTAATGAAGCTACCTTTCTGAAAGAGATTCTGAAATTTAATAAAAACATGCTGTGTCAAGAAACATGTACCTAAAACAGAATGATAAAGAAGATTGAAATAAAACATGAGAAAATATGTAATTACTAAGAAAAGAAAGCTGGTGTATAGCAAGATCAGTGTCAGACATCATATACATTAAGGCAAAAATAATTATTAAATATAAAGAGTATAATTGCTTCAAGGACCTCCCCAACAAAAACATCACAAGGAAGATATAGCAGTCCTTGAGCATTAATGCCTTTAATAATATAATCTCAAAATATATGAAGCAAAATTAATAATTACCAGGAAATGTGAACTTGCCCTTAATCACAGTAGAAAATTATAGCACATCCTTCAACAGAAATGAGCACACAGAAAAACGTAAGGATATGGAAGACATTAATTACATAAATATCAAGCTTGGTTAGTAGTGAAATAAGTTGTATTTTTCTAAGCAAAATTGTGGGGCATTTACTTTACAAAAATCCATCATTTAAGTGTGTCACAAAGCAAGTTTAATAAAGAAAATACCAAAGAATTAAATATATTTTATGTTCTCTGACCAAAATAAAACAAAATTAGGGACTTATTAGCAAAAGGACAAAACCCCATGCATTTGAAATAAAAAATATTCTGAATCATTTATATCTCATATTAAATTATAATAGAATTTTGAAATATTTAAATGAATAAAACAAGGAACAAATATATCAATATATGCTTGTGAGAGGCAGCAAAGCACTACTCTATGAATGAGGGAAATATATAAATATATATTCGATTATACATTAGTATACACATATATATTATAAAATATTAGAAAAGTATTAAGTATCAAACATAGTATGTCATGTTTAGTGAAATAACAGAAAGATAACAGAATAAACCCAAAGAACATTTTATGTAGTAATTTCTTTGCATTCCTTGAATTACTATATGTACATCCCTAGAGCACACAGTTTAGTTTTGTCTGTTTTGAAATTAAGATATAGCTCTCTCTCTCTCTCTCTCTCTCTCTCTCTCTCTCTCTCTCTCTCTCTCTCTCTCTCTCTCTCTATCTCTATGTATGTGAAAATATATTTTTTAGTTTTTTTGACATGTCTTTGACTTGACCATCATTTATGTGAGTCCACGATGATACATGCAACTTTGGTTTATTTATATATTAAAATGTTACTCTATTTTTTTGACTTTACCACAAATTGTTTAAATATTCTACCACTGATGGCCATGTAGTGTCTCCTCAGTTTTGGCCAGTGCAAACACAGTTGCTATGACCATTCCTATATCACTCTTGAATTCCTCAGAACCTTTTTGATATGGCCTTCAGATTTGTTGATAGCATCCTAGTATGAAAATATGTTCCAATTCTATTTTCTAAGTATCTTGCCTCAGTCTTGCAATCAACCACTTCTCCCAGGAGCCCTGATTTATTGTTAGTAAGAAATGATATTTGCAGAGGAATAGAGTCTTGATGCTTAGGGGTATCTATTGATTCTAATTTACCACAAAAGAGCCAAGAGCGTACAATGGGCATGGGCAGTCTCTTCAAAAATAGTCTTGAGAAAACTGAATTGCCACTTGTAAAAAGTTAAAGCAAGATCATTACCTAACACCCTAAACAAAAATTAATAAAAATGGATCAAATACTTGAAAGTAAGACCTGAAACCATGAAATAAATAGAAGAAAGCTTAGGCAAAACATACCTTGACATTGACCTAAGAGATGTCTTTGGGAACTTTTCTCCAATGTCAAAGAAACAGAGTCCAAAATGAACAAATGAGATTATATGAAAACAAAAATAAATTTCTGCATAGCAAAAGTAACTCTCATCAAAACAAAGTGACAACCTCCTTAATGGAAGATACTTGTATGTCATACATCTGATAAGATGTTAAAATCTAAAATATGTAAAAAATTCAAAACTCAACAAAAAAACCAAACAATCCAGTTAAAAATAGAAGTTGTGAATAGACATTTCTCCAGCGAAGGCTTACAGATGGTCAATAGACCCATGAAAAGATATTCCATTTCTCTTGTTATTAGGAAAATGCAACTGAAAACAATGACATATAACCTCACACTTGTGAGAATGACTGTTATACAAAAGCTGGACACCAGTGCTGGTAAGCATATGGAGAAAAGGAACTCTTATACACTGTTGGTGGGAGTGTAAATTGGTGCAGTCATTGTGGAAATCAGTATGGAGATTCCTCAAAAAATGAAGAATGAAATCCCATGTGATTGTGTATGCTACTTCTAGGTATATACCCTAAATATACAACACTACTTTGCAGGTATATATGTACCTCATATTTACTGCAGCATTGTTTACTAAGGCCAAGAGCTGGAAACAACCTAAGTACCCATATCAACAGATTATTGGATAAAGAAGATGTCACACACACACACACACACACACACACACACACACACAATGGTATACTACTTAGCTGTCAAAGAAATGAAAGCATGCCATTTGTAGCATATGAATGAACTGATAGGGAATTACATGTAATAAAGTCAGAAGGACAAAGGCAACATATGATTACACTCATACGTGGTTTGTAGAAAAACCAAACAAATTAACTAAATCAAACCATGATGAGCTTTTGGTTCATGAAGTCAATTTGATGGTTATAGGAAGAGAAGAGGGAAGAAGGTGATCAAATTGGGTAAAGGGAGTTAATTATTTGGTAAAGGAAGAACTGGACTGCTTTCTGGTGATCTTAATGATGATATACAGATGTTGATTTACAGCGATGCTCACTTTAAACCTTTGTCATACAATGCAATGTTTCTTTAATAAAATTAAAAATAAAATTTTCTGTCAGCCTATCATTCCTATGTGTTACTTAATTTAAATACCTTCTTAGCTAATATATTTGATAGTTAACACATGCATTTTTTAGAATACATACCTAACATACGTCCCAAGAATCCAAGGTTTGAGACCCGGGGTTGGTAACACAACTAAGATGAAAAACTATAAAGAAATGTTTTAAAAATTCACTTGCTATCTACCACTCACAAATAATTGTCCTAAATATTTCTGAAAAATATTATTTTATTTTAAAGTGTTATTCTATTTTATATGGATTGATGGTTAATGAAATAGGCAGAATAATGACCCCCAACAATGTCCACACCCAGCCCTTGTTGCCATTGCATCTTACATGACAAAGAGGAATTTTGGAGGTAGTAAACTACTGGACCTTAATAAGGGGAGATTATCCTGGATTATCTAGTTGAGCCTAACCTAATCACTGGTTTCTAAAAGCAGAGATCTTTTCCAAGTTGAAGACAGAGTTATGCAATAATGGAAGAAGGATCGGAAGGAGGTAGCATGCAGACTCAACTTGCCTCTTTTGGCCCTGAAGGTGAAGAGAAAGGGGCATGAAACAAGGAATGTGAGAGAACTCTGAAAGCTGGGAATACCTTTCATTTTATAATCAGTAAGAAAACGAGGACATGTCCTACAAACTCATGAAACTGAATTCTCTCAACAACTCAAAAGAACAGGTTAAATATTCAACAAAATACAGAAAGGAACATCTTCATTTTTGCACAATGAGATCCACGTTACACTGATACAATTACAGTTTTAATACTATATTATGGTGCTAATAGGCAGTTAATACATACAAGTAGATAAATGGATGCATGACTTTTCCAAAAGTGAATCATTTTATATATTCCACTTTTCTTCTGCATCATCTATGTATTTTAAATGTTTTGTTGCAGTAACATTGCATCGTAGCATTTTGTGAGTTTTTACATCATTGTAGATCAATATCTGTGTATACTAAATGGATAAATAGCAGCTTTTGATCTAAATAAAATGAATTTTTTGAAAAAATATTCTTCACAGATTTGCACTAACACCTTTATCCTATATAATGCCCACTATGCCTTTGTACACACACTAATGTTCCATTAGTCTATCTAACAATATCATATTGTCCTAATTACTACAGCTTTATAATAAGACTCGGTGTCAAGTAAGGAATGTATTTCTGCCTTGTTCTTTTACTTCATGTCTTGATATTTCTTGACCCTTTAAGATATGTGTTAAATTTTAGGCTTGGCTCATTAAATTTCTCCAAAAGTTGAATTTGAATTTATATATATTTTGAGAGAATTGATATCCTGACAATATTTTCTTTAAATCCATTAATATGGTATATCATTTCATGTATTTAGTGACACCTATGTGTTTTTCCATAAAGTTTCAAAGTGTCCATAAAGTCTTTCTTCGTAATGGGCTTAAGCATCTTTTAGTAGATTTATTTATGCACACTTCATATTTTTTGATGGTACTACCCTTAGCAGCTTTCTTAATGATTTGATTTTTTGTTTGTGGCTGGGTGTAGGAAAGCTAGAGATTTTTAAAATATTGATCTCATATTCAGAAAAATTTGCTAAAATGTCTCATATCTAAAGCATATTATGCATTCTTTTATGTTAGGTGTATACAATCATATTGTTATATTTTATAACAATAATGATATTTCTTTCTTTTGCATCCCTTGTTCCTTTTTTCTTCCTAATCTGCATTAGTTAGGATCTCAAATTTTGACCTGGGGACTATCATTTCCTTGTTTTAAAATCCCAAAAGTGAGACTTTTGTATTTCAGTATTTTGAATTTTTTTCGTAGCTATAAAGAAAATTCTCTTTTGTTTCTGGATTGCTAAAAATTTTTTTTTTAAGTAATTAATAGTGGATATTAAATTCTCATTTCTTTGCCTCTAGATATCACATCCCTTTTAATGATTATATATTTAGTTTTGATATGTTAATTAGTTGATGTATTTTTTTAATCTTATATGAAGCTTGGTTAAGGTCACAATTAACTTCTCTTTAGTAATTCAATGTGGTTGTGAGTCTACAGCCTTTTCATACAGTTAATTGTTTTGCTAATATTTGACTTAAGATCTTAGCAAGATTTTTTATGACAGACTTCTGTCAATGTCAGACTTCAGTATCATAGTTATGCTAACTGCATAAAAATATTTATGAATATCTTTAAATTTTTTTCATTCTGTGGAAGAGATTGTATAAGATTTGAACACTTTATTTTTAGACTGTTTGAACCTGAAATTTTCACTGTGGGAAAATTTTTGTGTATACTGAGAAATTGTTTTTAAAGTTACAGTTTTTAAATGGGTAAAAGAATAGGTAGGCAACTAACAGTGTTTACTACAAATAGAGATAATTATTTCCTTCTCTTAGAGATATTGTAACATTTAAACAAGGAAACGATGTGAAAGTACCCTGCACAGTTTCTAAATGAGTATTCCTTTTCTTTTCTAGTAGTGCCTGTATAAACTTGTTTTGATGGCAGCTGTTGTGATCTTCTCCATATTCCAAATTTTCCTGGAATCTCAGGAGGACAAGGAATATTGTCAGAAGTTCTGTCTACTCCTGTTCTTGTTAGTTCCTCTAGACCCTATGATCTCATAGGCCTAGGACATGAAGAATCTCACTGCAGAAGAATCAGGCCCTTCATAGCTCAGTAGAACATGTTTCTCATTGTGCAGTAAGAGACTCCAGGTGAAAGTGTCATACTAAGTTTAGTGTCAGCATGAAATGACTGAGCAATGGATCTTAACTATTCTAAAGTTTTCTTTAATTGACATATTAGTTCTAGTTGGATGTTGAAATCTGGATTCTCCTTCTGTCTCTGATACTTTCTGATGCGATTCTTAAGCTAAGCATTTAACCTCTGTCAGCCTTGGTAAATAACATGGAGATTAGTGTCATTACCAAAGACTTTCTTTTAGGTCTAAGACTGTGATTGCTCTCACTGAATGGAAATTCTGATGTGCCAGTACTTTGGCAGTTTGGGTTGACGTAAGTGTTTTTCTTTTTGCCCACTTTAACTTAACTTTTTTAGCTGTTTGTCTTTTGGGACTGCCAAGTTTTACCTCAGGGGTTCCTGTATCACTTTTTTTAATTCCATGATCCCTACATTGTTTGAATATAGAGTGGCATTGACTGAAAGCAGTATGTGGCTTTGTTGTTATGAACAAGAAGTTCTACTTTCCTTTCTCCTACTCTAACCTCTGCTCTCTATTTCTCTAATTGGCTTAGAAAAAATGTTATACAGCATATATGTCTTTGGAAGTTCAGAATGAAATATATGCAATACTAATAGCATTGGAGACAGAGAGGAGGAGCCAACAACTAGGAGAAGGGTGGGTCTCTCATCAATGGAGTGTCAGAAGCACTATCTAGAAATAGAAAATTCCAAATATTTATAAGTTGGGGTCTTTTCTGATTTCACCCTTGACAGATCCATGTCATTGCATTGTTACTGCCGCTGTCAATCTTTGTCGGATTCTCTCTCCTACTGTGCACAGTGGAAAATTAAAAAATAGAAATGGTGATGTTATTTCCTCTTCTGAGCTTAAAAGGAAAAGCATTTCCACATTAGGTAAAAGACCCTGAATGTTAGCACTATCAGAATGTCTTCTCCCCTCCCCTCCCCTCCGCTCTCCT